>JAGIQG010000040.1:317858-412348 GCA_024679065.1 Sphyrna mokarran | reverse complement strand
GGTGAAGAGACAGATATGCGGATCAGTGATTGCATCTAGCCTGGCTACGTGGGGCAAGTAATGAGGGAAGGTGAAGAGTTAACGCCAACCAACACAATGGATATACTCGGCCGGGAGGTTAATTGTTGTACTAAACCGAATGTTGTGGGGCTCAGGTCATTTCACTTAACATAACACGGCTTTAAAAAGGTGGTGTCGTGGTTGCCATGCCGTTTGTACCTAACAAGTACCCTAAACCACCACCTCTTTTTGGGACAAGCAGCCATTGTTTCTTTCAGTTTGTTTAAACAATTTGCGAGCGAAATTCTGTAGAAGTAAATTCGTGTCCTGTACAAATGTGACGGGCTGGAGTGATAGGCCCACACTGCTCGAGCCCAGATAAAGTGTCCGTTCATACTGTCTCTCCATAGCGATGTCCCAGCACTGTATGATACAAAACATAAATGCTCCACTTTGCGTTGTTCCCCTCTCCTTATTCTTTTTGACCTTCCTTTCCTCTTGCTGTGGTTAATTGGTGCTGTCAGAAAATGCAGAGTAGGTGTCATCATTGATAGGCCTTCCCCCATCAGCTAATGTGGTTAACTCAAACCATCCAGCCTCCTGGCAAGTTCTGCCTCGCACTGGAGTGGGTTAAACTTCCAATTCTGATCCTCCTGCTTGTAAACACTGCTGTGTAACTGGTACAGAACTGTGCCGGGTCTTAGCACTGCCAACTGAAGGGATGTGCATGCACGGCATGCTCGACAAACAGGGAGTGGAACAGCCTCCAGAAACATACAGGAGGACAGTGGGGTGGAGAGACAGAAAGAGACAGAACACAAAAAAAGAACCACACATAAACAAATGTAGCAAGGACATACAGGAAGGAGGGAACACACACACATGCAGGCACAGACAGTAAGGTGCACATGCAGTGAGACAGAGAGGAGGGCACGTAGACAGAACACAGAGAAAAGAAGAACACATTCACATATTGACAGAGGGAGGAAAAGCACATAGAGAGAGAGGGGCAGAGAGAAAGTGAGATACAGGATCAGCTGGAGAGAGGGACAGCAAAAGGGAGAAGCAGCAAGAGCGAGGCAGCGAGTAAGACACAGAAAGAGAGAGAAACAGTGACAGACGGAGGCAAGCAAAAAACAGGGACAGAGAAAGATGAAGAGAGAGACAGAATTAGGTGGAGACAGAAGAGAGAGACAGTGAGAGAGAGATAAAAGTAAATAGAGAGAGCACACACAAACACACAGTGGGTAGATCAGTCACACAAAGGCAGCAAGATTGTGCAGTCACATTCACACACATTGACAAGACAGGAAGCATATTAAGAACATAAATATTCCGAAAGGTCTCGTACACGTCCACACTGACAGGACTTCAGACGCAGGTCCATTAACTAATGATGATCTCACTCAGGCCTACTGATCAATTGCTGACCACACATGACTCACACAAGCTCCAATGCAAAGCACACACACACACACATTCTAACACACTGATGTCTGCACACTTACACATGCACACATACATGAGTTCATTAGAGATTTGGAGTTTATTTTAGAATGTGGGTAACACTACAAGGCTGGCATTTATTCCAATGACATAGTTGCCCATGTAAACTGCTGCAGTCCTGTGTAGTCTAGGTACAACAACAGCATGTTTGAGGGACTTTCGGTATTTTGACCCCAGCCCTCAGTGAAAGAATAGCCCATATTTCCAAGTTAGGAAAGGTGAGTACTTGGATGAGAACCTCCAGTTCGTGGTGTTCCCCAGGTATCTACTGCACGCCTCCCCCTCCCCCCAGCATTGTTATTCTGCATGGTAAGAGGTGGTAGGGTTAGAAGCAACTGTTGAAGGAGCCTTGGCAAGTTGCTGCGGTGCATATGGTTGAGTCACACTGATCCAACTAAGTGGAGATTGTTGTTAGGAGCAACACTCATCCACACAAGTGAAGAACATTCCATCACAGTCCTGATTTGTGTCCTTGTGGATGGTGGACAGGCTTTGTGTTTAGGGTGGGGGTGAAGTCAGGGGGTGAGTTACTCTCCACAGGATTCCCAGCCTCTGACCTGCTCTGGTAGACACAGTTCAGTTGAGCTGAGTCCCAGTTCAGTTTCTGGTCAATGGTAACCCCCAGGATGTTGATGGGGTTGTTGTGGGGGTGGGGAACAGTGGATTCAGCAATGGTAATGCCATTAAATGTCAAGGGGAATGGTTAGGTTCTCTCTTATTGGTGATGGGCATTGCCTGGGCATGTAGCACAAATATTGCTTACCACTTGTTAGCCCAAGCCTGTATATTGGTTGAGATCTTATTACATTTGGACACAGACTGTTTCAGTATCTGAGTTGAGAATGGTGCTGAACATTGTACAATCATCAGCGAATGTCCCCTCTTATTGATGAACCATCTGGAGATTGTTGGCCTGGGATATGACCCTGTGGAACTCCTGCAGAGATGTTCTGGAGCTGAGCTGACTAAATCTCCACAACTATAATATCTTCCTATGTGCCAGGTATGACTCCAATCATTAGAATGTTTGCCCCTGATTTCCATTTATTCCAGTTTCACTAAGGCTCCTTGATGTCACACTCAGTCGATGTCAAAGGGCAGTCACTCACTCTTCCCCCGGAATGAAGTCAGGATCTGAGTGACCTCGGCAAAACCCTAACTGGGCCTCACTGAGCAGGTTATTGCTGAGTGAGCACTGCTGTAGATGGCATCTTCCATCACATTGCCTTGACTCACAGGGTGATCTGGACTCAAAACATCAGCTCTTTTCTCTCCTTACAGATGCTGCCAGAGCTGCTGAGATTTTCCACCATTTTCTCTTTTGGCTCCATTAGATTGATGATGACCGTGAGAAGGCTGACAATAAGGCCATAAGACGTAGGAGCAGAATGAGGCCATTCGGCCCATTGAGTCTGCTCCAGCATTCGATCGTGGCTGACATTTTTCTCATCCCCATCACCTCCTAATCCCCTTATTAATCAAGAATCTATCTCTGCTTAAAGACATCCAATGATCTGGCCCTCCACAGCCTTCTGCAGCAAAGAGTTCCACACATTCCCCACTCTCTGGCTGAAGAAATTCTTCCTCATCTGTTTTAAAGGATCGTCCATTTACCTTAAAGTTGTGTCCTCTGGTTATTTTTTCCTATTGGTGGAAACATCCTCTCCACATCCACTCTATTCAAGGCCTGGCAGTATCCTATAAGTTTCAATAAGATTCCCCCTCATCCTGCTAAACTCCAACTAGCACAGAGTCCTCAACCATGATGGATGTGCCTTGCCTATGAACTATGTTCCTCTCTACCTAATAGATATTAGGCTGTTCAGAACCAGCTGGGGAAGTGGGGATTGCAGTTAGATCTGGATATGGTTTGGTAGCTGGGATGTTCCAAGAAGCTATTGTACTTGTGCTGTGCAGTGTAGTCAGACCTTTTTTCAGGCAAGTAAGATTGAACAGCATTATTGTACATGAACCTTAGGATCTACACAGCTCTTCTGCTGACCATGGTTCTATCACCTTGTCTTTCCCACTGATGAACTGGAGTCCACATAAGGAACAGAAGGCCATTTGGCCTTCCCAGCCTGCTCCTCCTCCATGGGATCCTGTATTTCACTACCATTTTCCTGTATCCTCCACTAATATTTTAAATGCTTGTGACTGAGCCTCCACGAGTGAGGGCAAGAGAATTCCACGGTTTCAGCACCCCGAGTGAAGAAATTATTTCTTGTCTCAGTCCTAAATAAATTACCCCATATCCTGACTGACCCCTTGTTTTAGACCCCCCCAGCCAGGGAAAACATCCCCTCCTGTATGGAATTTAATCTGTCTGAAGGAAATCAGCTCCTTAGCTGTCTATTTTAATTGTACGTGGCAGAAGTGCAATGTTCTGATGGGATTGAGAGGTTTTAACTATAGTGAAAACTCCAAGCAGCTCAGCTCCTTTTCCTCAGATAACTGAGGTGGTGACTGGACAAGAGGGTTTAACAGTGTTTAGAGATATTTCCATTTGCAAAAGTGTCTCAAACTAGGGAAACGTGCTCCTATCTACATCAACGGGGACAAAGTAGAAATGGTCGAGAGCTCCACGTTTTCAGGTGTGTCCAGATCACTGCAAACCTGTCCTGGTGCCCCCCCCCACAGTATAGTTGAGAAATCCCCACCAATACCTCTACTTTCTCAGAAGACTGAGTGGATAGTCAGCTTTTTCCTAGGGTGGAAGAGACAATTACTAAGGGCATAGATTCAAGGTGCGAAGGGGAAGTTTTAAGAGTGTACAAGGCAGATATTTTAGTGGTGGGTGCCTAGAACTCGTTGAGGGAGGTAGTGGAAACAGATACAGTAGTGACTTTTAAGGGACATTTTGACAAATACATGAATAGGATGGAAATGTAGGGACATGGTCCCTGGAAGGGTAGGGGGTTTTAGTTGTCGGGCAGGTGGTCGGTGCAGGCTTGGAAAGCCGAAGGGTCTGTTCCTGTGCTATAATTTTCTTTGTTTTTTGAAATTTGACATGTCCACTACGACGCTTACCAACTTTTACAGATGCCCCACAGAAAGCATTCTTTCTGGGTTGTATCACAGCTTGGTCTGGGCTCCTGCTCTGCCCAAGACCACAAGGAACTACAAAAGGGTGGTGAATGTAGCCCCAATCCATTACGCAAACCAGCCTCCCATCCATTGACTCTGTCTACACTTCCTCGGGGAAAAGCAGCCGGCATAATTAAGGATCCTGGACATTCTCTGTTCCACCTTTTTCAAAGGTACAAAAGTCTGGGGTCACGTAGCAACTGACTGAAGGACAGCTTCTTCCCTGCTACTGTCAGACTTTTGAATGGACCTACCTTACATTAAGTTGATTTTTCTCTACACCCTCGCTGTGATTGTAATACTTTCTGCACTCTCATTTCTTCCTCTACAAACAGTATACTTTGTCTGTATAGCACACAATAAACAATACTTTTCACTATGTGCTAATACATGTGACAATAATAAATCAATTCAAAATGAGACAGGAGTCACTAATAAATCCAAACAGGAATTTTAGAGGAACCTCTTCATGCAGGAGATGAGGAGAAATATGGCTGGAACACTCAGGGGCTAGATATGTACATGAGGTAGAAAGGGACTAGAATTAGTGGTGGGTTGAGGGGTTTTTGTGTGGAACCTGACCACCAGCATGGAGTTGTTACACAGTAAACCTGATGAACAATGGTGTTGCCTGTGTGATTTGCTCCTTGCAGGCTGTGTCTGAAGTTTACCATGCCTATATCTATCTTGAACCTTCATGGGACTGCCTTTCTGATAGCTCTTTCACACTCCTCACTGAAGCGGGAATCCCTGGATAGACTGAAGGATAAATATTGGGACCAGGAGTTTACAAATTGTGTTCAGTTGCTCCTGACTGCCCAGTTTTCAACTGCTGGATGTTTTGTGCTGTGTTCTATTCAATACAGTGCATGACACTGCTTTCCCGGTATGCAGTCAGGATCTAGAATTCCTACAGTGCAGAAGGAGGCCATTCGGCCCATCGAGTCTGTACCAACCACAATTCCACCCAGACCCCATCACCATAACCCCACATATTTACCCCACTGATACGCCTGACACTAACATCAATTTAGCACGGCCAATCCACCCTAACCTACACATCTTTGGACACTAACATCAATTTAGCACAGCCAATCCACCCTAACCTGCACATCTTTGGACACTAAGGGACAATTTAGCACGGCCAATCCACCCTAACCTGCACATCTTTGGACACTAAGGGACAATTTAGCACGGCCAATCCACCCTAACCTACACATCTTTGGACACTAAGGGACAATTTAGCACGGCCAATCCCCCACTAACCTACACATCTTTGGACACTAAGGGACAATTTAGCACGGCCAATCCCACTAACCTACACATCTTTGGACTGCAGGAGGAAACTGGAGCACCCAATGGAAACCCACACAGACATGGGTAGAACATGCAAACTCCTGAGTGATCCAATCCCAGAATTGAACCTGGATCCTTAGCGCTGAGACAGTAGTGTTAACCCACTATGCCACCACCTTAAGAGCATGATTACAGGCCAGCAGAAGGCCTGTGCGAGCCCTCTGAAGGAGCAATTCACTCAGTTCCTCTCTGCCCCTCCTCTTCTGCCTTCTCCGTGTAGCCCTTGGGGCTACCGGATTGGGTCACTCTGTTGAGTCTGTGCATGCTCCCTGTGTCTGTGTGAGTTCCTCTGGTTTCCACCCAAAGACGTGCTGGTTAGCGTGCATTGGGCCGTGCTAAACTCTCCCTCAGTGTTACCCCAACTGGCATTGGAGTGTAGTGATTGGGGGATTTTCATAGTAACTTCATTTCAGTGTTAATGTAAGCCTACTTGTGACACTAATAAACTTTACTGACACCATTAACACTTTAGTTTTATATCCTTGACATCTGAGCGAATACCTCCTTTTCCCCTTTTTTCCGATCTGCCTCACCTCTTCTGGCCCCTTTCCAATGAGATAATTCTGTACATTTCTACTGGTAGAAGGGTCATCTAGATCCAAGATGTTGGATGGGATCTTATGGTGCTGCCAGTGTCAGTGGATTTCCTGTTGAATGTACCCCTCGCCACTGTGAAACACGCAGTGGGGGCGTGCCATCGGTGCTGTCCTAACCGGCAACAGAATTTTGGATGTTAACTGTATTTTTCTCTCCACTGATGCTGTCAGAGCTGCTGAATTTATCCAATATTTTCCACTCAAAGAAATAAAAAAAAGTACAGCATAGGAACAGGCCCTTCAGCCCTCTAAGCCTGCATGATTGTGATGCCTGCCTGAACTAAAACAGTATTGACAGGCAGGTTTTATTATTATTATGTATGCACTTAGAATCTGCATCCTTCCATTCCCATCCTATTCATGTATTTGTCTAGTTGCTTCTTAAATGCTGCCTGCTATCATACCTGCTCCCACTACCTCCCCAGACAACTCACTCCAGATATTCACCATCCTCTTTGTAAAAAATCCTGACTCACACATCTCCTGTACGCACCTTAGACCTATGTCCTCCAGTACTTGACTTTTCCACCCTAGGAAAGGACATCTAACTATCCACTCTGGCCTTCATAATTTTGTAGATTTCTATCAGGGTCTCCCCTCAACCTCCACCATTCCAGTGAGAACAAACCAAGTTTCTCCAACCTCTCATAGCTAATGCCCCTCCGTACCAGGGGCCAACATCCTGGGAAATCTTTTCTGTGTCCCTCTCCAAAGCCTCCACATCCTTCTGGTAGTGTGGGGCCACCCAGAATTGAACACTATATTCCAAGTGCGGCCTCACTAAGGTTCTATAAAGCTGCAACATGACTTGCCAATTTTTAAACTCAGTGCCCCGGCTAATTAAGGCAAGCAATGCCGTGTGCCATGACTACCTTCTCCACCTGCGATGCCACTTCAGTGATCGATGGACACCAATCCCTCTGCCTATCAATACTCCTAAGGGTTCTGCTATTTATTGTATATTTCCTATCTGTATTAGACCTTCCAAAATACATTCCCTCACATTTGTCTGGATTAAACTCCATCTACCATCTCTCCACCAAAGTCTCCAACCGATCTATATCCTGCTGTATCCTCTGATGATACTCTTCACTATCTGCAACTTCAGACAATTTTTGAGTTGTCTGTGAATTTACTAATCAAACCGTCTACATTTTCATCCAAATCATTTATATATGCTACGAACAACAAAGTCCCAGAACTGATCCCCGTGGAACACAGCTGGTCACAGCCCTCCATTCAGAAAAGCACCCCTCTGTCTTCTACGGCCAAGCCATTTCTGTATCCATCTTGCCTCCTCTGATCCCGAGTAACTTCACCTGTTATACTAGTTTATCATGAGAGACCTTGTCAAAGGCTTTACTGAAGTCTGTAGACAACATCCACAGTCCTACCTTCTTGAATCATCTTCATCACTTAAAGAATTATAGAATCCCAACAATGCAGAAGGAGGCTATTCGGCCCACTGAGTCTGCACTGACCACAATCCCACCCAGGCCCTACCCCCACAACCTCATGCATTTATCCTCGCTAGTCCTGACAGTAAGGGGCAATTTAGCACTGCCAATCCACCTATCCAGCATATCTTTGGACTGTGGGAGGAAACCGGAGCACCCGCAGGAAACCCATGCAGACATAGGGATAATATGCAAACTCCTCACAGACAGTGACATGAGATGTGAATTGAAGCCGGATCCATGGCTCTGTGAAGCAGCAGTGCTAATTACCAGACCGCTTCAAAAAATCAAATTAGTGAGGCATGACCTCCCCTTCACAAAACCATGCTGTCTATCACAACAAAGTCCATTTGTTTCCAAATACGAGTATATCCTGTCCCTTCCCTACAGCTGATGTCAGGCTCACCGGCCTATAATTTCCTGGCTTATCCCTGAGCCCTTCTCAAGTGAAGGAACAATACTGGCCATCCTCCAGGTATACAGTAACTGCAATATCCTCATTGACTCTCTCCATTACCTTAAACTCAAGCAAGCTACTTGAACGCATTTCTCCCTGAACCAATCTGTACCAGTTTTCCTTCACAGAGCTGCACACCAATATTAATTTTGCCTCAAATGAAGGGTTCGAGGTTTGCCCAGCGTGTTTGAACTGAATTCACCCCTATAAGGACTGGTCAGTCATAGCAGTGGGTGGTGGCGGAGGGATACATCTATAACTGTCCAGGGCTGGATTCTTCCCTGTTAGCCGCATCCTTCAGGGGCTGGTCTGTAGTGGTGTCCCGATTGATGTTAAGGTTCTTCCCCCCCCCCCCCCCCCACCACCACCACCACCACCACCCCTATCCAAAGTATGTATACACACAGACACAGTATGGTACACACGTATGTGCTGACAGACACACATGGGAACTCACACTTGCACATATACACTCAGTCTCACAGACTTCGATGTACACACATGCACATGTATATTTAAACAGGGAGACATGTAACCACATGCGTACGCACTCACACACGTGCACTAGTATACACATGCTAGGATCTCCGTGGTCAGAACTTATCAATTGCTTGCTGAACAGTGTATAGAAGATTTGCTTAAAGATTTGAGTGATCTTTACCCCACTGAATAAACAGTGACTCTGTATAATTACACAGTGAGTGATCCTTACCCTGCTGAGTAAACAGTAACTCTGTACAGTTACACAGTGAGTAATCCTTACCCTGCTGAATAAACAGTAACTCCGTACAGTTACACAGTGAGTGATCCTTATCCTGCTGAATAAACAGTGACTCTGTACAGTTACACAGTGAGTAATCCTTACCCTGCTGAATAAACAGTAACTCCGTACAGTTACACAGTGAGTGATCCTTATCCTGCTGAATACACTGTAATTCGTTACAGTGACACAGTGAGTGATCCTTATCCTGCTGAATACACTGTAATTCGTTACAGTTACACAGTGAGTGATCCTTATCCTGCTGAATAAACAATGACTCCAGACAATTACACAGTGAGTTATCCTTACACTGCTGAATGCACAGTAACTCCGTACAGTTTCACAGTAATCCTTATCCTGCTGAATAAATAGTAACTCCGTACAGTTACACAGTGAGTGATCCTTACCCTGCTGAATAAACAGTAACTCCGTACAGTTACACAGTGAGTGATCCTTACCCTGCTGAGTAAACAGTAACTCCGTACAGTTACACAGTGGGAGATCCTTACCCTGCTGAATAAACAGTAACTCCGTACAGTTACACAGTGAGTGATCCTTACCCTGCTGAGGGCCCATTGCGATACACCACTGCCTATTCTGGGCAGATGTCCCCCTTGCCTTCTTTTATGTGGGGCAGTGTTCACACAACCGTGCCAATTTAGCCAGTCAGGTGAAGTTTTTACTGAGACTCCCCTCCCGTCCAAACCTCAACAGAGGAGAAGGAATAAGTCTAGAAAGAAAAGGAGGGGGAATTCTTTTTTTAAAAAACCTGCGATGTCTTTAGGCTGGGGATTCGCTTCCGGGAGAGCGAGATCCTTCTGGATCTTTCAGTGCCCCGTGTATCTTTTCCTTGGTTCAAAATAGCTCCGTGTCTTCCGAGACTCATGTTCATTCCTTACTTAATGTTTAGAGAAATAAAAGAGGGTCAAGTCTTTAAAACCACTGTTACAACATTCACAAAAGGAGACTTTTGTTGCATGATTTTCTGTCCTTTTTTTTGTAAAGAGGGTGGTGGGGGGGTGGGGAGAGGAGTTTGGCCAGGGAAGAAAAGTTTCTTTGTTGTTTTCATTTGGTGTGTCCCCTCCGGGTTCCGTGAGGAATTGGGGGAATGGAGCAGAGGGGAGAGAGACAGAGAGGGAGGAACAAAAATCCTTTGGAATAGCAGTTTGTTTTCCTGCGTGCGTGCACACGGGCACTCGTTCAAAACGTCTTTCCTCTGTTTCGGTGCCTGCCCTCTCTTTAAAAAACACGTCGACATTGTCCATTAGTTCAGGCTTTGGCAGAGCAAATACCAAAGCTTCCAGAGGGCAGAGTGGCGATGCTCCATCGCTCATGATTCCGCCTACAAAGTCCTGCCGTGAGGCATGATCCGAGGGAGGACGTAAACCCTCCCCCTCCACACCCTCCTCACGCACAACACATTTTATGTTTGGTTTCTTCATTTCTCGAGAACATTGAGGTACTGCTTGGATGAGGTATGAATCAGAAGGTAGAAACAACAGTCGGAGGGAGGGTGATAGGGAGGGAGGGAGGACTGAGAAGTACATTTGAGACCGAGATAGATAAAATCTTGCATCAGAAAAGGATGTCGGAGGAACGAGGCGGGAGAGTAGGGAGGGAGAATTGAGGATTGGCCACACATTGACCAATGTGTGGAATCTGGTACTAGGAAAAGCAGTTGAGGCCAAAAGGTTGCGTGATTTCAAGAAGTAAGCTCAATCATTCTTAGGCCTCAAGGTTGGGAATCAGGATATTGAATTTGATGATCAGCCATGAACAAGCTGAACAGCAGAGCAGGCTCCAATGGCCAACTCCTGAACCTAGTTTCCATGATTTCACTGGATGGAAGGAACAAATGACCAAACTTCAGCCCTGTGTCTTACGGGTAGGATTAGAGGCAATGTAATCTGTGGGATGGGAGGAGTGTCAGACGTTCTCTGTCTTGTCTCTTGGGTATACTGCAGACATCTTTGGCGCTATGTGTCAGGGGCTTTGAATCGCAGTACTGCCTTCATCTTTCTCCTCTCCTTGAGGTTTTACTTTGTGACGACAGCCGGGAGAATCTGGATATGAGTGAGGGGGAAATTAGGGGAGGAAAGTGAGGTCCTGCTCCTCCTCCACCTCCCCCACTACCCCCCCCCCCCCACCTTTCCTCCACAGCGACTCCTCGATGACGCTCCTGCCTCGCCCCGAGCTGGGGAGGTGGGGGGATGAATCGAGAAGAGTTTCTCTTAGAGAAAGCAATGTTGAAAACAAAATGAAAAGAAGAGGTGTGCCTCGCCGATCCTTCCCAGTCTCTGTGGCAGGGTCTCTGTCTGCCCACAGTCTGTAGTGGCAATGAAACCTTCTCCCGATCAGACCAGGGGTGATTCCACCTTGCATTCCGATGAGGTGTGTGTGTCAGCAAGAAAGCTATATTTCAACGTACTCATCTTTAGATAGATATATATATATATATATGTGTATATATACAGGTCCACAGAGGGGGGGAGGGGGGAGGGGTGAGGATGGTTGTGGGGGGGGGGAGGGGGGGTGTGGTTGCAGATCTCATTCTCAGCAGCTGAGAAGGTCCAGTTTGGAGGATAGGGATTCACGGAGAATCCCAGCTGGAGGTTTGGAAATGAGATAGGAAGAGAAGGGGGAAGCAGAAGCGTGCAGATGGGTTGGGGGAGGAGAGGACAGGAGTTGAGGTTGCAGAATTTGAGGTTAAACGATTCTCTTCCGTCATCTTTGGATCCAGGTTCTCTCCAGTTTGATGCAGGGGGAGACTGAGTGGGATGGGTAGGAGTAGAAGCAGGAATGGCGCAGTGGGAAAAACGGGAGGAGAGGAGGGAGGAGGTAAGGAAGAGTGTGGGGCCCTGTGGAGTGAGGTAAGAGAGTCCACAGAGCTCCAGGGAGTAGAAGATGGAAAAGGGGGAGAGAAAGAAACACACAAACAGGAGAGGAAACACATCCCATGAGCACCACAGCTGAGGAAATGGGACTTGCCAGGGGAAGGTGAGGGGAAGGGAAGGGTATTGTTTGTGAATCCCTTCACCCAGATTTTAGTGCAGGAAGAATAAATAAATATATCAATAAATAAGTTAAATATCTGAAGTATAAAAGTGCTTAGTTCCGGAAGGGGAGATCGGTATGGTCTGGGATACTGGCCAAAAGGACGGGCCAGTGAGGTGGTGGGGATTTCGGATTCTCCCACACCTAGAGAATACAGTCTGAGATGTATCCCTGGATAGACACAGAGCACAGGAACTGGGCCTAAAGGGAAACAGACAGCGCCAGAAGCAGAACAGAAGCGTAATGGTGAACAGAACCTGATGGTGTAACAGAGACACTGTTATAACTCAGAGTTTTATACTGAGGGACAGTGTGTGTGAGAGAGTGTTATAACAGAGAGTCTTATACTGAGGGACAGTGTATGTGAGAGAGTGTTATAACTCAGAGTTTTATACTGAGGGACAGTGTGTGTGAGAGAAAGTGTTATAACAGAGAGTCTTATACTGAGGGACAGTGTGTGTGAGAGAGTGTTATAACAGAGAGTCTTATACTGAGGGACAGTGTGTGTGAGAGAGTGTGTTATAACAGAGAGTCTTATACTGAGGGACAGTGTGTGTGAGAGAGTGTTATAACAGAGAGTCTTATACTGAGGGACAGTGTGTGTGAGAGAGTGTGTTATAACAGAGAGTCTAATACTGAGGGACAGTGTGTGAGTGAGAGTGTGTTATAACAGAGAGACTTATACTGAGGGACAGTGTGTGTGTGAGAGAGTGTTATAACAGAGAGTCTTATACTGAGGGACAGTGTGTGTGAGAGAGTGTTATAACTGAGAGTCTTACACTGAGGGACAGTGTGTGTGTGAGAGAGTGTTATAACAGAGAGTCTTATACTGAGGGACAGTGTGTGTGAGAGAGTGTTATAACTGAGAGTCTTATACTGAGGGACAGTGTGTGTGAGAGAGTGTTATAACTGAGAGTCTTACACTGAGGGTCAGTGTGTGTGTGAGAGTGTGTTATAAGTGAGAGTCTTATACTGAGGGACAGTGTGTGTGAGAGAGTGTTATAACAGAGAGTCTTATACTGAGGGTCAGTGTGTGTGAGAGAGTGTTATAACTGAGAGTCTTATACCGAGGGTCAGTGTATGTGAGAGAGTGTTATAACAGAGAGTCTTATACTGAGGGAAAGTGTGTGTGAGAGAGTGTTATAACAGAGAGTCTTATACTGAGGGACAGTGTGTGTGAGAGAGTGTGTTATAACAGAGAGTCTTATACTGAGGGACAATATGTGTGAGAGAGTGTTATAACAGAGAGTCTTATACTGAGGGACAGTGTGTGTGAGAGTGTTATAACAGACTCTTATACCGAGGGTCAGTGTGTGTGAGAGAGTGTTATAACAGAGAGTCTTATACTGAGGGTCAGTGTGTGAGAGAGAGTGTTATAACAGAGAGTCTTATACCGAGGGTCAGTGTGTGTGAGAGAGAGTGATATAACTGAGAGTCTTATACTGAGGGTCAGTGTGTGTGAGAGAGTATTATAACTGACTCTTATACCGAGGGACAGGGTAACAGAAAGAGTGTTATACTAAGGGACAGTGTAACAGAGAGAGTGTTATACTAAGGGACGGTGTAACAAAGAGAGAGTGTTATACTACGGGACAGTGTAACAGAGAGAGTGTTATAACAGACTCTTACACTGAGGGTCAGTGTGTGTGTGAGAGTGTGTTATAACTGAGAGTCTTATACTGAGGGACAGTGTGTGTGAGAGAGTGTTATAACAGAGAGTCTTATACTGAGGGACAGTGTGTGTGAGAGAGTGTTATAACAGAGAGTCTTATACTGAGGGACAGTGTGTGTGAGAGAGTGTTATAACTGATAGTCTTATACTGAGGGACAGTGTGTGTGTGAGAGTGTTATAACTGAGAGTCTTATACTGAGGGAAAGTGTGTGTGAGAGAGTGTTATAACAGAGAGTCTTATACTGAGGGACAGTGTGTGTGAGAGAGTGTTATAACTGAGAGTCTTATACTGAGGGACAGTGTGTGTGAGAGAGTGTTAAAACAGAGACTCTTATACTGAGGGACAGTGTGTGTGAGAGAGTGTTACAACTGAGAGTCTTACACTGAGGGTCAGTGTGTGTGTGAGAGAGTGTTATAACAGAGAGTCTTATACTGAGGGACAGTGTGTGTGAGAGAGTGTTATAACTGAGAGTCTTATACTGAGGGACAGTGTGTGTGAGAGAGTGTTATAACTGAGAGTCTTACACTGAGGGTCAGTGTGTGTGTGAGAGTGTGTTATAAGTGAGAGTCTTATACTGAGGGACAGTGTGTGTGAGAGAGTGTTATAACAGAGAGTCTTATACTGAGGGTCAGTGTGTGTGAGAGAGTGTTATAACTGAGAGTCTTATACCGAGGGTCAGTGTATGTGAGAGAGTGTTATAACAGAGAGTCTTATACTGAGGGAAAGTGTGTGTGAGAGAGTGTTATAACAGAGAGTCTTATACTGAGGGACAGTGTGTGTGAGAGAGTGTGTTATAACAGAGAGTCTTATACTGAGGGACAGTATGTGTGAGAGAGTGTTATAACAGACTCTTATACCGAGGGTCAGTGTGTGTGAGAGAGTGTTATAACAGAGAGTCTTATACTGAGGGTCAGTGTGTGAGAGAGAGTGTTATAACAGAGAGTCTTATACCGAGGGTCAGTGTGTGTGAGAGAGAGTGATATAACTGAGAGTCTTATACTGAGGGTCAGTGTGTGTGAGAGAGTATTATAACTGACTCTTATACCGAGGGACAGGGTAACAGAAAGAGTGTTATACTAAGGGACAGTGTAACAGAGAGAGTGTTATACTAAGGGACGGTGTAACAAAGAGAGAGTGTTATACTACGGGACAGTGTAACAGAGAGAGTGTTATAACAGACTCTTACACTGAGGGTCAGTGTGTGTGTGAGAGTGTGTTATAACTGAGAGTCTTATACTGAGGGACAGTGTGTGTGAGAGAGTGTTATAACAGAGAGTCTTATACTGAGGGACAGTGTGTGTGAGAGTATGTTATAACAGAGACTCTTATACTGAGGGACAGGGTAACAGAGAGAGTGTTATAACTGAGAGTCTTATACTGAGGGACAGTGTGTGTGAGAGAGTCTTATACTGAGGGTCAGTGTGTGAGAGAGAGTGTTATAACAGAGAGTCTTATACCGAGGAACAGTGTGTGTGAGAGAGTGTTACAACAGAGAGTCTTATACTGAGGGACAGTGTGTGTGAAAGAGTGTTATAACAGAGAGTCTTATACTGAGGGTCAGTGTGTGTGAGAGAGTGTGTTATAACAGACTCTTATACCGAGGGACAGGGTAACAGAGAGAGTGTTATAACAGACTCTTACACTGAGGGTGTGTGTGTATGTGAGAGTGTTATAACTGAGAGTCTTATACTGAGGGACAGTGTAACAGAGAGAGTGTTATAACTGAGAGTCTTATACTGAGGGACAGGGTAACAGAGAGAGTGTTATAACAGACTCTTACACCGAGGGTCAGTGTGTGAGAGAGAGTGTTATAACAGAGAGTCTTATACCGAGGGTCAGTGTGTGTGAGAGAGAGTGTTATAACAGAGAGTCTTATACTGAGGGACAGTGTGTGAGAGAGAGTGTTATAACTGAGAGTCTTATACTGAGGGTCAGTGTGTGTGAGAGAGTGTTATAACTGACTCTTATACCGAGGGACAAGGTAACAGAGAGAGTGTTATACTAAGGGACAGTGTAACAGAGAGAGTGTTATACTAAGGGACAGTGTAACAGAGAGAGTGTTATAACAGACTCTTACACTGAGGGTCAGTGTGTGTGTGAGAGTGTGTTATAAGTGAGAGTCTTATACTGAGGGACAGTGTGTGTGAGAGAGTGTTATAACAGAGAGTCTTATACTGAGGGTCAGTGTGTGTGAGAGAGTGTGTTATAACAGACTCTTATACCGAGGGACAAGGTAACAGAGAGAGTGTTATACTAAGGGACAGTGTAACCGAGGGAGTGTTATACTAAGGGACAGTGTAACAGAGAGAGTGTTATACTAAGGGACAGTGTAACAGAGAGAGTGTTATACTAAGGGACAGTGTAACAGAGAGAGTGTTATACTAAGGGACAGTGTAACAGAGAGAGTGTTATACTGAGGGACAGTGTAACAGAGGGAGTGTTATACTGAGGGACAGTGTAACAGAGAGAGTGTTATACTAAGGGACAGTGTAACAGAGAGAGTGTTATACTAAGGGACAGTGTAACAGAGGGAGTGTTATACTAAGGGAAGTGTAACAGAGAGAGTGTTATACTAAGGACAGTGTAACAGAGGGAGTGTTATACTAAGGACAGTGTAACAGAGTGTTATACTAGGGACAGTGTAACAGAGGGAGTGTTATACTAAGGGACAGTGTAACAGAGGAGTGTTATACTGAGGGACAGTGTAACAGAGAGAGTGTTTACTAAGGACAGTGTAACAAGGAGTGTTATACTAAGGACAGTGTAACAGAGAGAGTGTTATACTAAGGGACAGTGTAACAGAGAGAGTGTTATACTAAGGGACAGTGTAACAGAGAGAGTGTTATACTGAGGGACAGTGTAACAGAGAGAGTGTTATACTAAGGGACAGTGTAACAGAGAGAGTGTTATACTGAGGGACAGTGTAACAGAGAGAGTGTTATACTAAGGGACAGTGTAACAGAGAGAGTGTTATACTAAGGGACAGTGTAACAGAGAGAGTGTTATACTAAGGGACAGTGTAACAGAGTGTTATACTAAGGGACAGTGTAACAGAGAGAGTGTTATACTAAGGGACAGTGTAACAGAGAGAGTGTTATACTAAGGGACAGTGTAACAGAGAGAGTGTTATACTAAGGGACAGTGTAACAGAGAGAGTGTTATACTAAGGGACGGTGTAACAGAGGGAGTGTTATACTAAGGGAAAGTGTAACAGAGAGAGTGTTATACTGAGGGACAGTGTAACAGAGAGAGTGTTATACTAAGGGACAGTGTAACAGAGAGTGATGTATCTGGGATTGGTGGTATTGGCTAGGCAGTGTTATGGAGATAGAACTTTGTGTCTGAGTTTGACAGCAGGGTTATGAAGTGCTGGTTGCAGACAGGCAGTTGCTGGGCTGCTTTTGGCGCTGTCTGTTTGGCACTGCCACAGCTGAGGATGTGATCTGGCACTGTCCCTGGGTGAGGTGGGTCTCTCTGTCTGCTGGTGATGACGATGTGTGTGTGTGTTTGATGTTTGGTCGAGAGGGGTGGGGATTTGCGCGAGGACTGGGTGAGCTCGCTAGTAGGCGGACTTATGTGTAAGAGCCAATCCCCGCGAGGTAGATGTGGCCGGAGGAGCGGGGCTGGGACGATGAGGTAAGCTGTCACGCTCTTTGGCAGATGCCGGGGGTCCAGCTGTCTGGGATGGGGACTCTGCCAGGTGGGGCGGGCAGCGTAGGTGGTCTGCCAGCGGCCCCTCACCCGTCAGCAGCACGTCGCAGGCCAGGCAGTGGTAGGTGCAGACAGGGACCCGTAGGGCTGCCTCCCCTGGCCGGCCTCCAGCCCTGCATTCCTCTGAGGCCTGATGGGCACGGAGGGCTGAGTCCTCCTCAAAGGGCTGCTGGCAGCGGGCGCAGGCCAGCTCATGGCGCACGTCGACAGTGACGATGGGGGGAGAGGCAGGGGCTGGGGGTGGAGGGGTTGGGGGTGTCGCCCCCTCCTCCTCCTGCTCCTGGCCCGGGCACTCCCGACTCTCCTGGTGGCTCTGGGGGAGGTTGGTCTTCAGTTGGCGCTGGAGTGCTTCCTGCAGGTTCTGCTGCAGCATGGCATTGGGTAGCAGTCCCAGCAGAGTGGGCGAGAGCAGGGGGCCAAAGGGCAGCAGGTTCTTCTTGCTGTAGAGGGGTTGCAGGTAGCCAGCCCCCAGTTGGGGGCCCAGCAGTGATGGGGGAGCGCTGGGTAGGAGATAGGGCAGGAATTGGTTCCCCAGCAGTGAGGAAGGCTCTCTCACCAGGGCAGCCTGCAGCGTTTTCAGGTTGGCAGGCTCCAACCCGCCTTCAGGTCCCGCTGGGCGCTTGGCGTTCTCCTGGGGCTCCAGCTCCTCATTCTCAGGGTTACCCTTTCGCTCCAGCTCCAAGGCAACTGGCGCCACGCCCTGCACTGGGAAGAGTGCGGGGGGCACAGCTGGGGCACTGATTCCCAAGATATTCGGTGTAGTTATACCTGGCACAGAGAGAGAGAGAGAGGGGCAGAGAGAGAGAGGGGCAGAGAGAGAGAGGGAGAGAGAGAGGGGCAGAGAGGGAGAGAGAGAGGGGCAGAGAGGGAGAGAGAGAAGGGGCAGAGAGAGAGAGAGAGAGAGGGGCAGAGAGAGAGAGAGAGAGAGAGGGCAGAGAGAGGGAGAGAGAGAGAGGGCAGAGAGGGAGAGAGAGAGAGAGAGGGGCAGAGAGGAGAGAGAGAGAGAAGGAGCAGAGAGGGAGAGAGAGAGAGAGGGCAGAGAGGGAGAGAGAGAGAGAGAGAGAGAGAGGGAGGAGAGGGGAGAGAGAGAGAGGGCAGAGAGGAGAGAGAGAGAGGTGCAGAGAGGGAGAGAGAGAGGGGCAGAGAGGGGAGAGAGGGAGAGAGGGGCAGAGAGGAGAGAGGGAGGAGGAGAGAGAGGTGAGAGAGGGAGAGAGGGAGAGGAGAGAGAGAGAGGTGCAGAGAGGGAGAGAGAGAGGGAGAGAGAGGGAGAGGGGAGAGAGGGAGAGAGGGCAGAGAGGGCGAGAGAGAGAGAGAGAGAGAGGGCAGAGAGAAGAGAGAGAGAGAGGGCAGAGAGGGACGAGAGAGAGGGGCAGAGAGTGGGCAGGGAGAAGGGAGAGGAGAGAGAGGGGAGAGAGGGCATAGGAGAGAGAGAGGGGCGAGAGGGAGAAAGAGAGGGGCAGAGGAGAGAGAGAGAGGGGGCAGAGAGAGAGAGAGAGAGAGAGGGCAGAGAGGGAGAGAGAGAGAGGCAGAGAGGGGAGAGAGAGAGAGGAGGCAGAGAGGAGAGAGGTGCAGAGAGGAGAGAGAGAGAGGGGCGGATGAGAGTGAGAGAGAGAGAGAGGGAAGAGAGAGAGGTAGAGAGAGAGAGAGGTGCAGAGAGGGAGAGAGAGAGAGAGGAGAGAGGAGAGAGAGAGAGGGGCAGAGAGGAAGAGGAGAGAGCAGAGAGGAGAGAGAGAGGAGAGAGAGAGGGGAGAGAGAGAGAGAGAGAGAGAGAGAGAGAGAGAGAGAGAGAGAGAGAGAAGGGAGAGACAAGGGAGAGAGAGAGAGAGAAGTGCAGAGAGGGAGAGAGAGAGAGAGTGCAGAGAGGGAGAGAGAGAGAGAGGTGAGAGAGAGAGAGAGCGCAGAGAGGGAAGAGACAGAGAGGGGCAGAAAAAAAAGAGAAAGAGAGAGGGAGGCAGAGAGGGAGATGAGAGAGAGGGGCAGGGAGGGAGAGAGAGAGAGGGAGAGGGGGTGGAGAGAAGAGAGAGGGAGAGAGGCGGAGAAGAGGGGACAGAGAGAGAGAGGGGCAGAGGGAGAGAGAGAGGGACAGGGAAGAGAGAGGGCAGAGAGGGAGAGAGAGAGGGGCAGAGAGGGAGAGAGAGAGGGGCAGGGAGAGAGCGAGCGGGGCAGGGAGAGAGCGAGCGGGGCAGGGAGAGAGCGAGCGGGGCAGGGAGAGAGCGAGCGGGGCAGGGAGAGAGCGAGCGGGGCAGGGAGCGGGGCAGAGCAGAGAGAGAAAGAGGGAGGGCAGAGGCAGAGAGAGAAAGAGGGAGGGGCAGAGGCAGAGAGAGAGAAAGAGGGAGGGGCAGAGAGAGAGAAAGAGGGAGGGAAGAGAGAAAAGGAGGGCAGAGAGAGAGAAAGAGGGAGGGGCAGAGAGAGAGAGAGAAAGAGGGAGGGGCAGAGAGAGAGAGAGAAAGAGGGAGGGGCAGAGAGAGAGAGAGAAAGAGGGAGGGGCAGAGAGAGAGAGAGAAAGAGGGAGGGGCAGAGAGAGAGAGAGAAAGAGGGAGGGGCAGAGAGAGAGAGAGAAAGAGGGAGGGGCAGAGAGAGAGAGAGAAAGAGGGAGGGGCAGAGAGAGAGAGAAAGGATGATTAGTTAGGTGAACACTAGGTAACTGGGCAGCTTTGCTCAGTAAATGACAAAGCTAGTGAGGCTGAATTACAAACAGCATGCAGGACAGCACTGACACAAAGAATTAACATTTCCACAGTTTGTACACCATGCTCAGCAGCCTCGAAACATGCCGTACCCAAGAAAATAAATGCCACACTGTGGGAGGATCAGTGCCTAAATCCCAGACCAAAAACTCCAAACCTCGGCCAAAAACTGTATCTTAAACTCCGAAATCCCGGGCAAAAACACCAAACCTTGGCCCAAAACCAGATCAAAAACCCTACATCCCAGGCTCAAAAACTCCAAATTTTGGCCCAAACCCCCGATACTGGACAGAAAACTTAAATCACAGACCAAAAACCCACATATTGGGCCATAAAGTATAAATCCCAGGCTAATAACTCCAAATCCAAGGCCACAAATTCACAACCCAGGCCCAAAATCTCCTAAACTCAATCAAAATATCGGAACTGCACTAGAAACCTGAAACTATGGTCAAAACTCTAAAGGAAGATCAAAACAGCAGATCCAAAAGGCAAACACCCTAAATGGAGGTCGAAAATCTCTAACATGAGGTTTCAAAAAAAACTGGAGCAAGATACCCAAATCCAAGGCTAAAACTCCCAATTCCCATATCAGAACCTCCCCCAAATCCAATCGACCCCCCGCCAAATTCAAGGTCAAAACTTCCAAATGCAAGGCCAACCCCAAACCCTCGCCCTGAGCCCAAAGGCACGAAATTCTCAGCCTAAAATACCCAAATCATCTGCCAAAAGCCGACCCTTCTCGTCTAAAAATGCCAAATCCTAGGTCAAAAACTGTAAGTCCAAGGCCAAAGGCTTCATATCAGTGGTTTAGAACCCAAAATCTTCAGCCAAAAGCTCCAAATCCAAGGTCAAAAACCAAAATCCTAGACCAAAACACACATATTGGAGATCAAATTCTAGATCACAAATCTTAAATCTTCAGCCAAAACACCAAAATCTAGGCCAAAAAAACCAAAACCTACATCAGAAACCAAAAAAACCTTGAGCGGAAACTAAAAAACATCGATCAGAGCTCTATATCACACATATACTCAAAGCTGCATCCTAAATCCTCAAAATGCCCAATTGCCCATCTTTCTAAGGTCTCAGGCCCCACACCTATCTGATGTTATTGGATGGATTGAGAGAACCCCATGCCCCTCTCTCACACCCCTTACCTGTGGTCAGAGCTGTGAGGCCAGTCGGGGCTCCCGTTGCTCCGGGTAGTATGACGGGCGGGAGACCAGGAAGTCCAGGGAAGGCCAGGCTGCTGAAGGTGGGGGCCTCGTTGAGCGGGCGATGGCTGGTCAGCGGGCGGGAGGTGTTGGGCTCACCTGGGGCCGAGGCCTCCTCTTTGTCCTCCCGCTCAGGCATGATGGGGGTCACCGGTGGGGGCGGTGGCTCGAAGTATTTCTTGTCGTGACGCAGCTGTCCACGGACAAACTCCTTCATCTTGGCGATGTGCGGCAGCGAGAAGACGTGGTTGCGGACAGCCAGGTAGGCCCCATACTTGACACCGCACAGGCCACAGCCGCTCCGCGGGGCTCCTCCACCTCCGGGGCCTGCCTTGGCGCCATGCAGCTTAAACTTCTTCTCCTTGGCGCGTGCATTCTGAAACCAGACCTGGACTACCCGCTTGGGCAGGCCAATCTCTCCTCCTAGCAGCTGGCATTCCAGCATGGTGGGCGTGCGGTAATCCTGGAAGCAGGTCTTCATCACCTTGAGCTGCAGGCTGGACATCTGGGTGCGGTAACGGCGGGGGACCTGCGGTGGTGGGGGGGTCTGCGGCCGGCTGCTTTCTGTCACTGCTGGATGGGGCTCGGAGGAAGGGAAGACGCAGGGTGAGCCGGGATCCGCCGTGCTGGAGCTCTCGCTCAGGTCGCCCCTGGAATGTCCCGAGGGGGGGTGGTCCGTGAGCCCACCCTCGCCTGCCGCCTCCGAGCCCTCGCCCTCCGACCAGTCAGGGTGCTCGGCGGGGGGCGAGGCTGGGCCGGGGAGGGGATCCCCCCGCCACTCCTCGGGCGCGGGGCCCTCTGGTGGGTAGGGCGGGGGACTCGGGCGAGACTGAGGCGGGAAGCGGGCCACAGGGAGCTGGGGCCCACTGGCCTGGGGGCCGCTCACAAATCGGAACTGGCCCTTACGCTCACGGGCGCGGGTGTTCTGGAACCAGACCTGTACCACTCGCTTCTTCAGGCCCACCTGCTGGGCAATCAGCTCCAGTGCTTTGCGTGTGGGGTTGGAATCACAGAGGTAACGGCGGTACAGCACCTCCAACTGCTCGGGCAGAATGGTGGTACGCAGCCTCTTGTTGTCACGGGGCTGCTCGTCCTCTGCCCCAGGGCTGAGGCTCAGCTCTCGGCTACAGGGCCCCCTGTCGGCTGTCCCCTCCGCCTCCAGCTTCCTCTTCAGGCTCCCGCAGGGCAGTAGCAGGGCTGGGGGGACAGAGGGAGGGTTACCAGAGGGTTGGAAGAGGGCAGGGGACCGCGGAGAGCCCAGCAGGTGACCCCGCAGGCTCAGGTAGTGATAGGGCTGGCCCTCGAGGTTGGGGTAGGGCTCGCAGTGGGGGCCTTCCCCGCCCTGGACTTCGGGTTGTTGCAGGGAAGAGGGGGGGTGGGGTGCCGAGGGAGAACCGGGTGGCGTCTGAGGCAAACTGAGGCCCTCTCCTGCCTCCTCCTCTCCTTCCTCCTCCTCCTCTTCTTCCACCTCCTCGTCCGGGGCCTCGGACTCGGTAGGGGAGGGGCACTCCGGTTCCTCCTCTCGGCCACCAGCCGGAGGGTCAAGAGTGCTGGGGTTCCGGGTATCCTCGTGCTGGGGGTCTCCGGGGATTCCCTCAGGGACCTCCTCAGGGTGGGGGGCGCTCTGGCCCTCGGGGGAGCTATCCATTTCCTCTTCCCCCGAAGGCAGGGAGACCCAGGGGCACTCAGAGGCCTCCTCCACTCCCTCCCTGGGGCTGAGGGGCCGGTGTGCAGGGTCCGGCGGAGGAGGAGGCGGGAGGGTGAGAGTAGCGGGTGCCTGCTCGGGGCTCCCAGGCTCAGCCGCCCCAGCCAGGGCTGGGTAGAGGCTGTCGTAACTCTGGCGGAAGCGCCTGGCGTATCGATCTAGCTCCTCGGAGGGGAAGAGGAGACCGTGGACCTGCTCCTCGTGGCTCTTGAGGATCAGGGTGTTGGAGAAGAGCTTGGAGCAGCCTCTGCAGAGCAGTTTGCGGTCCTGGCCTGGCCCAGTCACCCCAGACTGCCGACTCTCGTTGTACTGGACAATCAGCTCAAAACCGATGTTTTCCAGCAGGCTGCGCGTGGCGTTGCGAGCAGGGGCCTCAGTGGGGGGCGGAGGAGGAGGAGGAGGGGGGGGTGGAGGTGGTGGCTGGGAGGGTGCCTGCGGCTCGCACTCGACTCCCCCACTCCGGGAGGGCCAGGCCGCGGGCGTCGGTAGCTGCACCCTGCCCAGCATCACCCCCCCTGAGACAGGAACCAGGCTGCCCACGTCAGGGGTTAGCGGGGCCTCGGGGAGACAGAAGGGCAGCAGGAGCTGCTGTTGCTGCTGCTGTTGATGTTGCTGCCGGAACTGCATCAGGCTGTCGGGCAGGAGGGGCAAGGGGGGCAAGAGGGCAGAGCCAAAGAGGGGGGCCTGCAGGAAGGGAGCTGGGGCTGGGTGGAGGGGGGACGAGGGGAGAGGAGGGGCTTGGGCGGGTAACGGAGGAGGGAAGGTCAGGAAGGAGGTTTCTGCTGCGGAGGAGGTGACGGAGGCCTCGAGCGGAGGACGGGCAGCGGGCGCTCTGTCCTCGGGTGTTCCGCTGGGCCTAGCCGCCCGCGATCGGGTCTGGTGCAGCACCGAGCGCAGGTGGATCTCCAGTGTGGAGCTCTGGTTGTAGGAGACTTTACAGGTGGCACACTTGAAGGGTTTGTCAGCCCCGCCGCCTCCCCCGCTACCTCCTGAGCATACGCCGGGGGTCTCGCTCTGGCCGGGGGGCACGTTGGAGTCTTGGGCTGCCTTGCGCACCTTGTGCAGGTGGGACACAGAGTTGTAATGCACCAGGAGGATGTTCTTCTGGGTGAAGGACTCCTTGCAGACGCCACATTTGTAGGGACGTGCCGGGTCCAGGAACTTGTCCATCAGGAAGTTGGGGCCTCTCCGGGTGGGGAGCTCCTGCTGCCGGGTCTCTGATGCCCGCCCAGGCTTCCTCTCGCCGCCCTCCTCCTCCTCCTCCTCCTCTTCCTCCAGCTCCTCCCTCTCATTCGCGGCCCGGTGTGGTGGGGGCTCAGGCTCGGTGGCCAGCAGGGAAGGCACCGGACAGGGGAAGGCTTCTTGGCAGGGTGGACATCGTGGGTCCTCACCCTGGGGACAGGCAAGCTCCTGCCCACACTGGGCACAGGGGTGGGTGGCATCCCTTGGGCGCAGGGGTTGGGCGAACGGGCCAGGAAGGTTGCTGGACGGCTGCGAGAGGTTGGCCTGGTCAGAGGTAGGGATCGAAGAGCCAGAGACCAGACCTGGAGAAGAGAGACAAACAAGAACCTTGTAAATGAAGTGCCCCAGAATATCTCTGTATCTAACCCCGTGCTGTACCTGTCCTGGGATGGGGGGGGACAGTGTAGAGGGAGCTTTACTCTGTATCTAACCCCGTGCTGTACCTGTCCTGGGAGTGTTTGGGGGGGGGACAGTGTAGAGGGAGCTTTACTCTGTATCTAACCCCGTGCTGTACCTGTCCTGGGAGTGTTTGATGGGGGGGACAGTGTAGAGGGAGCTTTACTCTGTATCTAACCCCGTGCTGTACCTGTCCTGGGAGTGTTTGATGGGGGGACAGTGTAGAGGGAGCTTTACTCTGTATCTAACCCCGTGCTGTACCTGTCCTGGGAGTGTTTGATGGGGGGACAGTGTAGAGGGAGCTTTACTGTGTATCTAACCCCGTGCTGTACCTGTCCTGGGAGTGTTTGATGGGGGGACAGTGTAGAGGGAGCTTTACTCTGTATCTAACCCCGTGCTGTACCTGTCCTGGGAGTGTTTGATGGGGGGACAGTGTAGAGGGAGCTTTACTCTGTATTTAACCCCGTGCTGTACCTGTCCTGGGAGTGTTTGATGGGGGGACAGTGTAGAGGGAGCTTTACTCTGTATCTAACACCGTGCTGTACCTGTTCTGGGAGTGTTTGAGGGGGGACAGTGTAGAGGGAGCTTTACTCTGTATCTAACCCCGTGCTGTACCTGTCCTGGGAGTGTTTGATGGGGGGACAGTGTAGAGGGAGCTTTACTCTGTATCTAACCCCGTGCTGTACCTGTCCTGGGAGTGTTTGATAGGTCTTTCTCAAGAGTTTCTTCACCATAGTCCTCAGCTTACCTGTGGCTGGTTTGTTTTCAGATAGGGTTTTCGGAGTTGGAGTTGAATTTTGAGGTTCATTGGGTGTCACTGTGGAAAGGTGTGCGTTGGGATCTTCATGCAGAGAGATGTCCACCACAGCAGCCTGGGAGCAAACACAGCGGAGTGAGTATTCAAGATCAAGTAAACTTTATTTATTAATGTCACAAATGGGCTTACGTGAATACTGCAATGAAGTTACTGTGAAATTCCCCTAATCGCCAAACTCCGGCGCCTGTTTGGATAATACTGAGGGAGAATTTATCATGGCGAATGCACCCTAACCTGCACATGTTTTGGACTGCAGAAGGAAACCGGAACGCCCGGAGGAAACCCACGCAGACACGGGGAGAATGTGCAGGCTCCACACAGACAGTGACCCAAGCCGGGAATCGAACCCAGCTCCCTGGCACTCTGAGGCAGCAGTGCTAACACACTGTCCTACCATGCGCACTAAGGATGGGGAATCTCTAGAAACTGGCCCCTAAAAAGGCAGTGGGAGTGGAGCCTTTTAAGGTAGAATGAGACAGTTCTCCAGTATGGAGGGAGAGTGAAAAGTCATTGGGGGGCAGATGGGAATGTGGAGTTACAATCAAATCACATTGAGTGTCAGTACAGAGTGCCGCACTGTGGGGAGGGTCGGTGCCGAGGGAACTCTGCACTGTGGGGAGGGTCGGTGTCGAGGGTGAGCCGCACTGTGTGGGGAGGGTCGGTGTCGAGGGTGAGCCGCACTGTGTGGGGAGGGTTGGTGCCGAGGGAGCGCCGCACTGTGGGGAGGGTCGGTGCCGAGGGAGCGCCGCACTGTGGGGAGGGTGCGTGCCGAGGGAGCGCCGCACTGTGGGGAGGGTCGGTGCCGAGGGAGCGCCGCACTGTGGGGAGGGTCGGTGCCAAGGGAGCGCCGCAATGTCAGAGGTACTCACCACGTCAATAAGACGTTCTACGCAGTCGGACACCACGCTGTGTACATGCGTGAGGTGGAAACGCAGCAAGCTCCGCCCACTTAGTGTATCCTGACACAACGGGCATCGCAGTCGAAGAGTCTCGGCATCCCAGCCCACTGCCTTGTCACGTTGGCTCTAAATAAGGCACGGAGACAGAGAGAGAGAGAGAGAGAGAGAGACAGAGGAACAAAGAGAGGGCGAGGGAGGGACAGAGGGCGAGGGAGGGACAGAAGGCGAGGGTGAGACAGAGGGCGAGGGAGGGAGAGACAGGGAGTGATTAAAATCCAACAGGTTTATTTGGTAACACAAGCCACTAGCTTTCGGAGCACAGCCGTTTCATTGGCTAAGTGGGAGTTTTGTTCATGTATGTGAACAGTTTTGAGGCGTGCCATCACAGCATCCTCAAGTACTGGAACAATCAATGTCAAAACATGAAGTTGGGGATAGCCAGGTTAACTGAAGAATGTGGTCAAGTTGAATGAGGGATTAAGAACATCAGAACTAACAGCAGGAGTAGGCCACCTGGCCCCTCAAGCCTGCTCCGCCATTCACTAAGATCGTTTTGTGGACTCAGCTCCACTTACCCGCCTGCTCACCATAACCCTTAATTCCTTTACTGTTCAAAAATCTATCTATCCTTGTCTTCAAAACATTCAATGAGGGAGCTTCAACTGGACAGGGAATTCCACAGATTCACAACTCTTTGGGTGAAGAAGTTCCTCCTCAACTCAGTCCTAAATCTGCTCCCCCTTATTTTGAGGCCATGCCCTCTGGTACTAGTTTCACCCGTCAGTGGAAACAACTTCCCAGCTTCTATCTTATCGATTCCCTTCACAATTTTATATATTTCTATAAGATCTCCCCTCATTCTTCTGAATTCCAATGAGTTATAGCCCCAGTCTGCTCAGTCTCTCCTCATGAGCCAACCCTCTCAACTCCGGAATCAACCTAGTGAATCTCCTCTGCACCCCCTCCAGTGCCAGAATATCCTTTCTCAAGTAAGGAGATCAAAACTGTACACAGTAACTCCAGGTGTGGCCTCACCAGCATCTTATAGAGCTGTAACATAACCTCGCTGTTTTTAAACTCCATCCCTCTCACAATGAAGGACAAAACTCCATTTGCAGACCAGATTCCATTAACTCCAGTGAAGTGAAAGGATTAACTCAGCTAAAGGAAAGGAGTATAAGTGTTTCAGGAGTGATAGAGGAAGGTCCAGAAGAGGCAGGGAAGTGGCGTTGTTAGTTAGGGAGAGCATCACAGTGGTGCAAAGGGAGGACAATACAGAGGAGTTAGGAATGGAGTCGCTGTGGGTGGAGTTGAGGAATAGGAAGGGGGCAATTACTATGCTAGGGGTGTATTATAGGCTACCCAACCGCCTGTGGGTATTTGAAGAAGGCATATGTAAAGACATTTTGGATATGTGCAGAAAGAACAGAGTCGTTATAGTGGGAGATTTTAATCTCCCTAGGATGGATTGGAAGGTACCTAGAGCTGGGGGTTTGGACGGGGAGGAATTTGTAAAATGTGTACTGGAAGGATCGTTGGAGCAGTATGTGGCTAGCCCGACTAGAGAAGGGGCTATATTGGATTTAGTTCTGAGAAATGAGCCAGGGCAGGCGGTTGATGTTGTAGTAGGGGAACATGTGGCTAACAGTGACCACAATTCTGTCTACTTTAGGATACAGATTAAAAAGGATACTTGTTGCCCTAAGGGCAGGGTGCTGAATTGGGGGAAGGCTAACTACAGTCAGATTAGGCAGGAACTTATGGAAACTGATCGGAACGGTTGTTCGAGAGTAAGTTCATGCCAGGCATGTGGGACTCTTTCAAGGGAATACCGAAAATGTTGCAAGAAAGATATGTGCTGGCTAAGAGGAAAGATGGGAAAGGTAGGATTAGAGAGCCGTGGATTACTAGGGATATTGAGGACATGGTTAGGAAGAAAAGAGAAGCGTATGATAGGTCAAAGCAGCTGGGAACGGAGAGAGCGTTGGAGGAATATAGAGAGAGTAGGAGGGAGCTCAAACAGAAAGTTAGAAGGGCAAAATGGGGGCATGAAATGGTTTTGGCGGATAGGATTAAGGAAAATCCAAAGGCTTTTTTACTCCTATGTTAGGAATAAGAGGGTGGTTAGAGGAAAAATCAGACCTCTTAGGGACAGGGGACGGGAACTGTGCTTAGAGCCCGAGGGAATGGGGGAGATCCTGAATGAATACTTTGCACCGGTATTCATGAAGGACAGGGGCTTGTTGACAGCTCCTGTCACTGAGGGAGCTGTGGACCAGTTGAGGGAAATATCCATACCGAGGGAGGAAGCGTTAGAGCTTCTAGGTAGCATTAAAACTGGTAAGTCTCCAGGGCTTGATGGCATTTATCCCAGGCTGCTTAGGGAGGTGCGAGGTGAAATTGCTGGGCCTCTGACGCAAATCTTTGTCTCTTCTTTGAACACAGGTGAGGTCCCAGAGTAGTGGAGAATAGCTAATGTTGTACCGTTGTTTAAAAGGGGTAGTAGGGATAAACCTGGAAATTGTAGGCCAGTGAGTTTGACGTCAGTGATAGGGAAGCTGTTGGACGGGATTCTTAGAGATAGGATGTATAGGCACTTAGAGCGTTGCAATCTGATTAGGGATACGCAGCATGGATTTGTTAAGGGGAGGTCGTGCTTTACGAATCTGGTAGAATTTTTTGAGGAGGTGACGAAAACGGTCGACAAAGGGCGAGCCGTTGGTGTTGTCTATATGGATTTCAGTAAGGCGTTTGACAAAGTCCCTCATGGGAGGTTAGTTGAAAAGGTCAAGGCTCATGGGATACAAGGACAGGTAACTAGATGGATAAGTAACTGGCTTGATAATAGGATCAGTAAAGTTTTACAACACCAATTTTAAATCCAACCAATTTATTTGATAGTAAATTCGCAAGCTTTCGACTTTATAGCCTTCGTCAGGCAAATGCAGTGTTCTGGTCTGCAATAGCACTCATATACGGATATGAGGGATTAGGAATAATATATATATTATTATATAGGAATATTAAAATAGGATAATGGATTTGCTACTATATAGTATGACGGCGGCGCGGGCTCGTTGGGCCGAAGGGCCTGTTTCCCGTGCTGTGTTGCTTAAAAAAAAACACTGCATTTGCCTGACGAAGGCTATAAAGTCGAAAGCTCGCGAATTTACTATCAAATAAATTGATTGGATTTAAAATTGGTGTTGTAAAACTTTACTGAGTTTACCCCAGTCCAACGCCGGCATCTCTACATCTTGATAATAGGAGACAGAGAGTAATAGTGGAAGGGTGTTTCTCTAGCTGGAGATCGGTCACTAGTGGTGTGCCACAGGGCTCAGTACTGGGACCTCTTCTATTTGTAATATATATAAATGACTTGGAAGAGGGAATAAGTGATCAGCAAGTTTGCAGACGATACAAAGATGGCTGGACTTGCGGATAGTGAGGAGCATTGTCAGACGATGCAGCAGGACATTAGATAGGCTGGTAGCTTGGGCAGATAGAATTCAATCCTGATAAATGCGAGGTGATGCATTTTAGGAGAAAGGATGTAGGGGGGAGGTATATGATAAAGGGTCGACCTATTAAGAGTGTAGAAATGCAGAGAAACCTGGGGGTGCAGGTGCATAAGTCTCTAAAGGTGGCAGGGCAAGTGGAGAAGGTTGTGAAGAAAGCATATGGTATGCTAGCCTTTATAGGAAGGGGTATAGAGTACAAGAGCTGGGCTTTAATGTTGCTGTTGTATAAAACATTGGTTAGACCTCATTTGGAATACTGCTTCCAGTTCTGGTCACCTTACTACCGGAAGGATGTGGAGACTCTGGAGAGAGTGCAGAGGAGGTTTACCAGGATGCTGCCTGGTATGGAAGATCTGAGTTACGAGGAGAGATTAGGCAAATTGGGGCTGTTTTCCTTAGAAAGACGTAGACTTAGAGGAGATCTAATAAAGCTCTAATAAAGTACACCTAATAAAGGTGTACAAGGCTATGAGAGGTATAGATAGAGTAAACAGGGTTAAGCTTTTTCCTAGAATGGACTCAAATAGAACGAGGGGTCACAGGCTTAAGCTGAGGGGGGGATAAGGTATAATTTGGACGCTAGAGGAAGTATTTTCACACAGAGGGTGGTGGGGGTATGGAATGCGCTGCCAAGTAAAGTGGTGGAGGCAGGCACTCTGGAGTTATTTAAGGGGTACTTAGATGGGCACATGAACAGAATGGGAATGGAGGGGTATAGAAAACTGATTTAAAATAGGGATCGTGAGCCTTGGGAGTCCCTGGGAAGTGTGTAAATAGTCGATGATATCGATGTATTTGTTTTTATCCTACAGGTGCTTTGATCTGCCTTGTTGTCTAACAAGGGGCATACACGCGATGGGTCGTGAGAGGGCTGCTCTTGGATTTTTTTCGAGAGTATCCTAGTGCTTCACGTCATTAGTGTACGCTTGACCTGGGCAACATGACAGCTCAGTGACTATCGCTATGCTGTGCAGATATATGGATTTGGGCCTGTGTCTGTGGGAGCTTGCGCATTCTCTCCATGCTTGCGTGGGTTTTCTCTGGGTTGCTCCTGTTTCCTCCCACATCCCAAAGATGTGCTCTTAGGCTGATTGGCAGAACAAATTCTCCCTAAATTGTCTCAAATTTGGTTTCAATCCATAGATTTACAAACAAAGACAGGGATCACGGGTAAAAGTGGGAACATCAAGGTGGCGGGGTGGGCTCGTTGGGCCAAAGGGCCTGTTTCCTGTGCTGTTTTGTTGTTTGTTCTTTGTTAACTCAGGTTAGATCCCTCCCCCACAGCCTCCTGCCCGCCATCCAGATAAACTGTAACCGCCAAGCACAAGTCAGCTGCAATGAAAGGACAGTCAGCCAACAGCTTTCCCATTCAAACAACAAAAGAAAAATACAACACAACAGTAGGCCCTTCGGCCCACCATGCTTGTGCTGACTATGCTGCCCTAACTAAACTAAACTTGTGGCAACATATGTAGACAAGGTGATTGAGGAGGCATATGGCATGCGTGCTTTCAACAGGCAGGGCACTGAGTACGGGAGTTGGGAAATCACGTAGCAGTGATATGAAACCTTGGATAGGCCACATTTGGATTTCTTTTTGCATTCATAAGTGGGACATGGGTGTCACAGGTTGGGCCAACATTCACTGCCATCCCTAGTTGTCCTTGGAGGGCAGTTGAGAATCATCCACATTACTGTGGTCCTGGAGTCACATGAAGGCCAGATTGGGTAAGGATGGCAGATTTCCTTCCCTAAAAGACATCAGTGAACCAGATGGGTTTTTCCAACAATCGACAATGGTTTCATGCTCATCAGTTCATTCTGAACTCCAGACTTTTTTTAGATTAAATTGAAATTTTGTTTGCTGTGGTGGGATTCAAACCTGAGTCCTCAGAATATTAGTTGAGTTTCTGGATTAATAGTTTAAGGATAATACCACTACGCCATTGCCTCACCTCAAGGAAAAGTCAGCATCAACCCTTGTGGCACAGTCAGTGCCGAGGGAGCGCCGCGCTGTGGGGAGGGTCGGTGCCGAGGGAGCGCCGCGCTGTGGGGAGGGGCGGTGCCGAGGGAGCGCCGCGCTGTGGGGAGGGTCGGTGCCGAGGGAGCGCCGCGCTGTGGGGAGGGTCGGTGCTGAGGGAGCGCTGCGCTGTCTAAACAAGCCCTTCAACTGCAGCCTTGGTCAACGCTTGTATGCAGTTCTGTTGCCACACCACCAGGAGAAGGTGGCAGCATTGGCGAGAGTGCAAAGAAGGTTCACCAGGGTGTTGCCTGCTCTGAAGGGTGTTGGCTATGAGGAGAGAGTGGATTATTTTCACTGGAAAGATGGAGGCTGAGGGGAGACTGGAGAGAGATCGACAAAATGATGAGAGGCAGAGATAGGGTGGAGGGTCAGAGCTATTTCCTAGCATGGAAGTGTCAGTAACAAGAGGGCACAGGTTCAAGGTGAGAGGGGGAAAGTTTTAGGGAGTTGTGTGGGGGAGGTTTTTCACACAGAGAGTGGTGGGTACTTGGAACATGCTGCCAGGGGTGGTGGTAGAAGCAGGGACATCAGCAAAATTTATGAGGCATTTGGTTGGTACGTGAATAGAGAGGAAATAGAGGGTTACAGACCGAGTAAGGACAGAAAGGGTTTTTTATAGGGCCGAAAGGCTTGGTCCTGAGCTGTACTGCTTTCTCCTCCTTGTTCTGTCATTCTTACCCCAGCAGACTGCTCCTCCTTGCTGTCAGTTGGTATTCCCTTGCCACTTTCACTTTCATCCACCCCTGTGTAAGAAAGAGGTACATGTCAGTACATTTCACATCCCACAGCCCTCCTTGTGATGTGTCGGGGGGTGGTTCAGGGGAACTCAGCCTGCCTCTTGGATAGACAATCTGGTTATGTTGGGCCTTTGGATTCGTGGGATCTTGCTATGCATGAATTGGCACCCATGTTTTTGACATTACAAGTGAGAAAGAGTACCAGTCAAGTCCCTGATTGACTATGGAGCATGTTGGGACATCCCCAGGCTGGAAAAGGAATTAAACCATGGATTAGTTTTTCTCTCCCGCTCTCTCTCTCTCCGCTCCCTCGTTGGCCTGTTCCTGTTGTCAGCTTGAGAAAGAAAGCTTGTGGGGCGTGGGTTCGTACGTACAAGGTATGAGAGGGTTGAAAATTTATTTATTAGTGTGGCAAGTAAGGCACACATTAACACTGCAATGAAGCTACTGAAAATTCCCTCATTGCAACACTCTGGGTCCACCGAGAGAGAATTTAGCACGGCCAATCCACCGAACTAGCACATCTTTCTGACTGTGGGAGGAAACCCACACAGACGTAGGGAAAATGTGCAGACTACATATGTACGGTGAGCCAACCAGGGATTGAACCCGGATCCCTGGACCTGTGAGGCAGCAGTGCGAACCACTGTACTGCAAAAGTCAGAGGTCAATTTTAGAATGTACAAATGAATTAGGAGCAGTGGTGGGGGAAGGCCACTCGTTCCCTCAAGTCTGTACCTCATTCAATGAGACCATGAATTATCTGATTGTAATTCCGGCACTCCCTCAGCACTGACCATCCCCACAGTGCGGCGCTCCCTCAGTACTGACTCTCTGTGCTGACACTCAATAAGATTATGATCTGATTGTAATCCTAGAAACTGGGGCCACTTGGCCCTTTGAGCCCATTACCCCATTCAGTAAGATCACAGATGATCAGTAACCCCATATTAACTAACCTCGCCCCCACCTCCCTCCCCCTGGTAACTTTTCACCCTCCCTTGTCAATCAAAGATCTATCTTGTTGTGTATTCAAAATATTCAAAGGCTCTGTTCCCATCACTTTTCAAGGGAGGGAGTACAAGAGACACCTTCCCCAACCTCTGAGAGAAAGAAGTTTTGCTTGATCTTTGTCTGAAATGCACCCTTCTCCCTCCCCACCAAAATTTTTAAACATGGATCCTCCTAGTCTGAGATTCTTCTACCAAGGGAAACATCCTCTCCACATCCACCCTGTCCATTCCTCCCTCAGGATGTGAAAGAGTCTGATAAAACCAGGCAGACACAGGCCTGGCGAGTGGGAAGGACCTGTTTGTTACCTGTTCCTTGTTTCTCCTTTTCCGCGTCTGTGACCGGTGCTTTCCCAGCGCATCCCGGCTGGGTGGTTGGAGTGCTCTCGTCCTTCGCTGTCACTGTGGGAACGGGAATAGGGTCTCGTTAGTATTTATGGACTGGTCAAAGGCCCCCCCCACCTCCCACATCTGCCAAGCCTGTCTTACACCCACCGTCCAGCAACACCCAATGATGAGGGGAGAAGGGAAAAGTAAAACGCAAGCAGGATGTTATTTGATAGAATCACAGAATTTCCACAGGGTAGAGGGAGGCCATTTGACCCATCAGGTCTACACCAACCACAATCCTACCCAGATCTTATTCCTGTAACCCCACGCATTGAAGTGGTGTGGCAACGATAATCTCTCCCTCAATGTTAACAAAATGAAGGAGATTGTCATCAACTTCAGGAAGCGTAAAGGAGAACATGCCCCTGTCTACATCAACGGGAACAAAGTAGAAAGGGTTGAGACCTTCAAGTTTTTAGTTATCCAGATCAGCAACAACCTGTCCTGGTTTCCCTGTGCCGATACTATAGTTAAGAAAGCCCCACCAATGCCTCTATGTTCTCAGAAGACTAAGGAAATTTGGCATGTCAGCTACAACCCTCACCAACTTTTAGTGATGCAGCATAGAAAGCATTCTTTCTGGTTGTATCACAGCTTGGTCTGGGCTCCTGCTCTGCCCAAGACCGCAAGAAACTACAAAAGGTTGTTAATGTAGCCCAATCCATCACGCAAAACAGCCTCCCTTCATTGGCTATCTAAGCTTCCGGCTGCCTTGGGAAAAGCAGCCGGTATTATTAAGGACCCCCCCCCGACATTCTCTCTTCCACCTTCTTCCACCGGGAAAAAGATACAAAAGTCTGAGGTCCCGTACCGACCGACTCAAGAACAGCTTCTTCCCTGCTGCTGTCAGACTTTTGAATGGACCCACCTCGCATTAAGCTAATCTTTATCTACACCCCTCGCTGTGACTGTAACACTCCATTCTGCACCCTCTCCTCTCCTTCTCTATGAACAGTATGCTTTGTTTATACAGCACACAACAAACAATACTTTTCATTGTATCCCAATATATGTGACAATAATAAATCAAATCAAATCAAATGACAGAAGCTAGAAGGTAGTTGTAGAGGGTTGTTTTTCAAAGTGGAAACACATGACCAGCAGGTGTGCCTCAGGGATCAGTGCTGAGTCTGCTATTATTTGTCAGTTATATTAATGATTTGGATGAGAATTTAAGAAGCATTGGTACTAAGTTTGCAGATGACATCAAGATTTGGTGGCATAATGGCCTGTGAAGAAGGTTATCTCCAATTGCAATGGGATCTTGATCAATTGGGGCCAGTGGGCTGACAAGTGGCAGATGGAGTTTAATTTAGATAAATGCGAGGTGATGCATTTTGGTCAACTGAACCAGGGTAGGACTTACTCAGTTAATGGTAGGGCGTTGGGGGGAGAGTTACAGAACAAAGAAATCTCAGGGTACAGGTTCATAGCTCCTTGAAAGTGGAGTCACAGGGTTCCTGTGGTGAAGAAGGCATTCGGCATGTTTGGTTTCATCGGTCAGAACATTGAATACAGGAGTTGGGGACGGTCTTGTTGAAGTTGTACAAGACATTGGTAAAGCCACACTTGGAATACTGTGTACAGTTCTGGTCACCCTATTATAGAAAGGATATTATTAAACTAGAAAGAGTGCAGAAAAGATTGACTAGGATGTTACCGGGACTTGATGGATTGAGTTATAAGGAGAGGCTGGATAGACTGGGACTTTTTCCTCTGGAGCGTAGGAGGCTGAGGGGTGATCTTATAGAGGTCTATAAAATAATGAGGGGCACAGATCAGCTAGATAGTCAATACCTTTTCCCCAAAGGGAGGGAAGTCTAAAACTAGAGGGTATAGGTTTAAGGTGAGGGGGGAGAGATAAAAAATGATCCAGAGAGGCAATTTTTTCATACAGACACAGGTGAGTGTCTGGAACGAGCTGCCAGATGTAGTAGTAGAGGTAGGTACAATTTTGTCTTTTAAAAAGCATTTAGACAGTGACATGGGTAAGATGGGTATAGAGGGATATGGGGCAAATGAGGACAGTTGGGACTAACTTAGGGGTTTAAAAAAAAAAGGGGGTTGTATGTACAAGTTATGATGAAGGGTCTGTTTCCATGCTGTAAACCTCTATGACTCTACGACGGAGCCTAGAGGTCTGTGTCCAGCACCTGAACAGTATACCTGTACAGGTGAAACACCAGCCTGCTGATCCAGAGAAGCCCATATTCGGGTCTCAGCAAGCAATGGAGGAATTCTAATTAAAGTTTATTTACTAATGTCACAAGTAAGGCTTACATTAACACTGCAATGAAGTTACTATGAAAATCGCCTCGTTGCCACACTCCTGCTTGGGTATACTGAGGAAGAATTAAGCACGGCCAATGCACCTAACCTACACATCTTTCAGACTGCAGTAGGAAACAGGAGGAAACCCATGCAAATATTGGGAGAACATCGGTCAGATCCCAAACAATGATGAGACAGAATACAGGAATGAGTGAACTGGTGCGAGGACAATAATCTTTCCCTCAATGTCAACAAAATGAAGGAGATTGTCATCGACTTCAGGAAGCGTAAAGGAGAACATGTCCCTGTCTACATCATTGGGGACCAAGTGGAAAGGTCAAGAGCTTTAAGTTTTTAGGTGCCTAGATCATCACAAACCTGTCCTGGTCCCCCCATGTTGACACTATAGTTAAGAAAGCCCCACCAATGCTTCTACTTTCTCAGAAGACGAAGGAAATTTGGCATGTCAGCTACGACTCTCACCAACTTTTACAGATACACCAAAGAACACGGTTTCTCTTTGAGGAGATGCCACGCCTTGAGCAGTCCCTTCCCAATGGCGGATCAGCATGTGTGCACACTGCCTGCCTGAACTGGCCCTGAGCCCAGCTGTGTGAGGAGTGCCTCTCGGCTACCCTGGTGAAGAGTGCTGCGTAGAGACTAATTGAGCTATTAGGGATTTATTAAGAGAGCGAGGTGCTGATGAGACACGGCATCAGTAAATATCGATTGCCCGTCTCTTGACCTCGCTTGGCATATCGGCATTTCAATTAGAGCCCGCGACTAGCCCTCTTTATGAGCAGCTGTTTAATGTGGGGGAGGGGGCGCTCTGTCTGTACACGCAGACTCTGACGGACGCTGCATGCACACAGAATAACCAGTCGATCTTAAAGCAATTACATAAGGCAACACGGTGAACCAGGGGCCCATCAGGAAAGGGCGAGAGAGAGAGAGACAGAGAGGGAGTGAGCAACACATCAATCTGGAGATAAAATTCAATGAGGATCTGTTGGAGAGATCAATACGTCAGGGTCAGCACTGACGCTGCTTTACAAACGTCTGCATTAAGTAGTTGTACCAACAAAGAGCTGTACAAGATGAAAAAGCATTGAGGGAACACAGGCATTAAATCAATCTATAGCCAACAACAGCATCCCACTGCTTACTGCTCTTTCTATCGCAATTATTACAGTGTGTACTGACGGGTATTTACACTGCGGTCTATATCCCTATTACAGTGCGTACTGACGGGTGTTTACACTGCGGTCTGTATCTCTATTACAGCACGTACTGATGGGTGTTTACACTGCGGTCTATATCCCTATTACAGTGCGTACTGACGGGTGTTTACACTGCAGTCTGTATCCCTATTACAGCACGTGCTGACGGGTGTTTACACTGCGGTTTATATCCCTATTACAGCACGTACTGACGGGTGTTTACACTGCGGTCTATATCCCTATTACAGTGCGTACTGACGGGTGTTTACACTGCAAACTGTATCCGTACTACAGCACATACTGACGGGTGTTTACGCTGCGGTCTGTATCCCTATTACAGTGCGTACTGACGGTTGTTTACGCTGCGGTCTGTATCCCTATTACAGTGTGTACTGACGGGTGTTTACACTGCGGTCTGTATCTATATTACAGCACGTACTGACGGGTGTTTACAATGCGGTCTATATCCCTATTACAGTGCGTACTGATGGGTGTTTACACTGTGGTCTATATCCCTATTACAGTGTGTACTGACAGGTATTTACACTGCGGTCTATATCCCTATTACAGTGCGTACTGACGGGTGTTTACACTGCAGTCTGTATCCCTATTACAGCGCGTACTGACGGGTGTTTACACTGCGGTCTATATCCCTATTACAGTGCGTACTGACGGGTGTTTACACTGCGGTCTGTAACCCTATTACAGTGGTTTACGACGGTGTTTACACTGCGGTCTATATCCGTATTACAGTGCGTACTGACGGTGTTTACACTGCGAACTGTATCCTATTACAAGCGCGTACTGACGGTGTTTCACTGCGAACTGTATCCGTATTGCAGTGTGTACTGACGGGTGTTTACACTACAGTCTGTATCCCTTTCAGTGCGTACTGACGGTGTTTACACTGCGGAGTATATCCCTATTACAGTGCGTACTGACGGGTGTTTACACTGGGTCTATATCCCTATTACAGTGCGTACTGACGGGTGTTTACACTGCGACTGTATCCCTATTACAGCACGTACTGACAGGTGTTTACACTACGGTCTTATCCCTATTACAGTGCGTACTGACGGGTGTTTACACTGCGGTCTATATCCCTATTACAGTGCGTACTGACGGGTGTTTACACTGCGGTCTATATCCCTATTACAGTGCGTACTGACGGGTGTTTACACTGCGGTCTGTATCCCTATTACAGTGCGTACTGACGGGTGTTTACACTGCGGTCTATATCCCATTACAGTGCATACTGACGGGTGTTTACACTGCGAACTGTATCCCTATTACAGTGCGTACTGACAGGTGTTTACACTGCGAACTATATCCCTATTACAGTGCGTACTGATGGGTGTTTACACTGCGGTCTGTATCCCTATTACAGTGAGTACTGATGGGTGTTTACACTGCGGACTGTATCCCTATTACAGTGCGTACTGACGGGTGTTTACACTACGGTCTGTATCCCTATTACAGTGCGTACTGACAGGTGTTTACACTGCGGACTATATCCCTATTACAGTGCGTACTGACGGGTGTTTACACTGCGGTCTGTATCCCTATTACAGTGCGTACTGACGGGTGTTTACACTGCGGTCTGTATCCCTATTACAGTGCGTACTGACGGGTGTTTACACTGCGGTCTGTATCCCTATTACAGTGCGTACTGACGGGTGTTTACACTGCGGTCTGTATCCCTATTACAGTGCGTACTGACGGGTGTTTACACTGCGGTCTATATCCCTATTACAGTGCGTACTGACGGGTGTTTACACTGCAGTCTTCATTCCTATTCTAAATTGGAGCAAGGCCAATTTTGATGGTATCAGGCAAGAACTCTCAAAAGTTAATTTGGGGAAGGCAATGGAATGTCTGGTAAGTGAGAGGCTTTCAAAAGTGTGTTAACCAGTGTTCGCGTAAACACAGTCCTCTTAAAGTGAAGGGCAAGGCTGGCAGAAGTAGGGAACTCTGGAACACTCGGGATAGTGAGGCCTGGTCAAGAAGAAGAAGGAGGCATAAGACATGCGTAGGCAGGTATTCACTTGAAGAGTATAGCGGGTGTCGGAGTAGAATTAAGAGAGGAATCAGGAGGGCAAAAAGGCGACACAAGATTGTTTTGGCAGATACAACAAAGGAGAATCCAAAGAGCTTCTACAAATACATAAAGGACAAAAGAGTAACAAGGGAGAGGGTAGGACCTCTTGAGGATCAGAGGTCATGCATATGCAGATTCAGAAGAGATGCGTGATCCTAAATAAATATTTCTAACTGCTGAGAAAAGCATGGATATTAGGGAACTTGGGGAAATAAATAGTGATGTCTTGAGGACTTTACATATTACAGAGAAAGAGGTGTTGGAAGTCTCAAAGAGCATCAAGATGATAAATCCCCGGGACCTGAAGAAATGTATCCTAGCATATTATGGGAGGTTAGGAAGGAAATTGCGGGTCTTCCAGCAGAGATATTTGGATCATTGATAGTCGCAGGTGAGGTGCCTGAAGATTGGAAGGTAGCAAATGTTATGCCTTTGTTTAAAAAGGGCTGCAGGGAAAAGCCCGGAAACTACAGGCCAGAGAGGCTCACATCTGTGATGGGTAAATTGTTGGAAGGTATTTTGAGAGACAGGATCTACACGCATTTAGAGATGCAAGGACTGATTAGGGACAGTCAGCATGGCATTGAGAGTAGAAAATCATGTCTCACAAATTTGAATGAATTTTTTGAAGGGGTGACCAAGAAGGTAGATGAGGGCAGTGCAGTTGATGTTGTCTACATGGACTTTAGCAAGGCCTTTGACAAGGTACTGCATGATAGGTTGTTGCAGAAGGTTAAATTTTTTGGGATCCAGGGTGAAGTAGCCAATTGGATACAAAATTGGCTTGATGATAGAAGACAGAGAGTGGTTGCAGAGGATTGATTTTCAAACTGGAGGCCTGTGACCAGCGGTGTGCGTCAGGAATTAGTGCTGGGTCCACTATTATGATTTTTATGAGAATTTAGAAGGTATGATTCTTTGGGTAGGCTTGAGCTGGTTTCATTGGAGTACAGAAGACTCGAGTATACCAGATTATGAGGAGAATGGACAGAGTGGTAAAGGAGCAGCTGTTCCTCTGAGTTAAAGGGTGAGTCATGAGGGGACACAGGTTTAAGGTGAGGGGTGGGAGGTTTCGGGGGGATATGAGGAAAAACTTTTTTTTACGCAGTGGGAATCTGGAATGCGCTGCCTGGAAAGGTAGTGAAGGCGGGATACCTTCCATCCTTTAAGAAGTACCTGGATGAGCACACTTATCACATCATGACATAACTGTGGGCCAAGTGCTGGTAAATGGGAATGTTGGTACAGACCAGATGGGACTGCACTGTATGATTCTCCAATTTTAATGATTGAACCAACACAGTGACACAGTGGGTTATAGCACTGCTGCCTTACAGCACCAGGGATCCGAGTTCGATTCCCAGCTTGGGTCACTGTCTGTTTGGTGTCAGCAGGTTCCCCTTGTGCCTGCATAGGTTTCCTCGGGTGCTCCAGTTTCCGTCCCACAGTCCGAAAGATGTGCTGATTAGGTGCACTGGCCACACTAAATTCTCCCTCAGTGTATCCGAACAGGCACCGGAGTGTGGTGACTGGGGGTTTTCACAGTAACTTCATTGCAGTGTTAATGTAAGCCTACTTGTGACACTAATAACAAAGAGCAGTACAGCACAGGAACAGGCCTGCACTGATCATGATGCCTGCCTAATGCCTGCACTTACAGAGTTCGTATCCTTCCATTCGCAACCTATTCGTGTATTTGTCTGGTTGCTCCTTAAATGCTGCTATCATACCAGCTCCCATCACCTCCCTGGTCAGCGCGTCCCAGACATTCACTATGCTCTGTGTAAAAAAAAAACATGCTTCACACATCTCCTTTAAACCTTGCCCCTCGCACCTTAAACCTGTGCCTCCCCTAGTAATTGACTCTTCCACCCTGGGGAAAAAGCTTCTGACTATCCACTCTGTCCCTCATAATCTTGTAGACTTCTATCAGGTCTCCCCTCAACCTCCTGTCAGAACAAACCAAATTTCTCCAACCTCTCCTCATAGCTAATGCCCTTCATACCAGGGCAACATCCTGGTAAATCTTTTCTGTAACCCTCTCCAAAGCCTCCACATTCTTCTGCAGTGTGGCAAGCAGAATTGAACACTATATTCCAATTGCAGCCTAACTAAGATTCTATAAAACTAACTACTGTATCTGCTTCCATTACATCTCCTGGCAGTGAGTTCCAGGCACCTACCACCCTCTGTGTAAAAAAAACTTGCCTCATACGTCTCCTCTGAGTCTTGCCCTTCGCATTTTAAACCTGTGCCCCTCTAGTAATTGACTCTTCCACCATGGGAAAAGCTTCTGACTATCCACTCTGTCCATACCTTTCATAATGTTGTAGACTTCTATCAGGTTTCGCCTCAACCTCATTGTTCCAGTGAGGACAAACCAAGTTTTTCCAACCTCTCCTCATAGCTAATGCCCTCCATACCAGACAACATCCTGGTAAAGCCTCCACATCCTTCTGGTATGTGGCGACCAGATTTGAACACTATATTCCGAGTGCAGTCTAACTAAGGTTCTATGAAGCTGCAACATGACTTACTAATTTTTAAACTCAATGTCCTGGCCAATGTAGGCAAGCATGCCGTATGCCATTTTTACCACCTTCTCCACTTGCATTGCCACTTTCAGTGACCTGTGAACCCGTACACACAGATCTCTCTGCCTGTCAATCCGGGTGACACAATGATTAGCACTGCTGCCTCAAAGCTCCAGGGACCCAGGTTAGATTCCCAGCTTGGGTCCCTATCTTGTGTGAGGTCTGTGTGGGTTTCCACTGGGTGCTCTGGTTTCCTCCCACAGTCCAAAGATGTCTGTGTTAGGAGGATTGGCCATGTTAAATTGCACCTTAGTATCAGGGGGACTGGCAGAGTAAATATGTGGGGTTATGGAAATAGGCCTGGATGGGATTGTGATCGATGCAGACTCGATGGGCCGAATGGCCTCCTTCTGTAATGCAGATTCTATGATTCCATGGCGCTTGAGGGTTCTACCATTTACCGTGTGAATCCTTGCATGCATTGGACCTTCCAACACGTATGTCAGAATTATACAGTAAATAAACTTAAACAGCATGGTTGGAAAACAGTGAGGTTGGCTAAGTAGACAGGCTTAATTTTGAGACAATTAAAGTCTACATAAGTCATTAATAGATATGATAGAAAGGCTGGAAGTGTAATTTGGAAGCCAGAAGTGTATAACTGTTGTAATTATAAACACATTATTAACAGATGATTAAAACGCTGTGGGAATTACAAGTCTGTACTGGCAGACAGAAATACAGAGATAACATGACTTTTTCACCTTGACTGTAGGGATTATTCTGCTTTCAGCGGCAGACAGTGAGAGTTACCAGTTATTAATCGACGCGCAATTTTAGCTTCCTCGGCTGAGGAAGGAATTTTCTTGCTAATGAGGGAGTCCAGCGAAGGTTCACCAGACTGATTCCTGCAATGGCAGGACTGATATATGAAGACAGGCTGGATCAACCAAATTATACTCACTGGAATTTAGAAGAATGACAGAGGATCACCTGAAATGAGGACGGCACAGCTGCACACAGGGTAAGCACTGCTGCCTCACAGCGCCTGGCATCGGGGTTCGATTTCTGGTTCGGGTCATTGTCTGCGTGGCTTTCCTCCCGGTGCTCCGGTTTCCTCCCACAGTCTGAAAGATGAGTTGGTTAGGGTGTATTGACCCAAACAGGTGTCGGAATGTGGTGACTAGGGGATTTTCACAGTAACTTCATTGCAGTGTTAATGTAAGCCTTGTTTGTGACTAATAAATAAACATTACTTTAATTTTATTTTACATATAAAATCCTGATCAACTGGGCCAGTGGACCGATGAATGAAGATGGAGTTTATTTATTTATTTAAAGATTATTTATTTTTATGGGCAAGCGACTGTTTGGGTCAATGCAGTAACCAGCACGCCTTTCAGAATGTGGGAGGGAAGTGAAGCACAAGGGGAGAACCTGCAGACTCCACACAGTGACCCAAGCCAGGAATTGAACCCAGGTCCCTGGTGCTGTGAGGCAGTAACGCTCACCACTGTGTGATCCCAGTAATTCAGATAGATAATTTAATTTAGATAAATGTGGGCTAATGAATTTTGGCAGATTGAACCAAACATAAATGTGTAGTGATACATTTTGGCAGGTCCATGGGATGAAGGAATATAATATTAAGGGTAAGAATGTCGAAGAATAGAAGGATCTTGGGGTCTGGGTTCATCGGACTCTCTACCTTCGCAGGTAGAGGCTGTGGTTAAGAAGGTGTATGGTGTACCGACCTTCATCAATCAAGAGATAATGCTGCAGCTTTATAAGACCCTGGTCAGACCCACTTGGAATACTGTGCTCAGTTTTGGTCACCTCATTACAGGAAGGATGGGGAAGCCATAGGAAGGATACAGAGGAGATTTACAAGGATGTTACCTGGATTGGGTGGCACACCTTATGAGGATAGGTTGAGAGAATTCGATAAAGGATGACCTGATAGAGGTTTATAAGATGTTGAGAGGTATTGATCAGGTAGATTCTCAGGGCTTTTTCCCAGGGCTGAAATGGCTGCCACAAGAGGACACAGGTTTAAGATGCTGGGAAGTAGGTACAGAGCAGATGTCAGGGATGAGTTTTTCACTTAGACGGTGGCGGGTGAGTGGAACTGGCTGCTGTCGGTGGTGGTGGAGGCAAATTCGATAGGGTCTTTTAAGAGACTTCTGGATGAGTATATGGGACTTAATAGGATTGAGGGTTATAGGTAAGCCCAGTAGATAGAGATCTGATCGGCATAACTTGCGGGCTGAAGGGCCTGTTTGTGTAGTTTTTTTACAATTCTATGAACCAGGGCAGGAGTTACTCAGTTAATTATAAGGCACTGGGGAGAGTTACAGAACAAAGAGATCAAGGGTACTGATTCATACTTCTTGAAAGTGGAGTCATAGATGGACAGCGTGGTGAAGAAGGCATTCGGCATACTTGGTTTCATTGGTCAGAACATTGAATACAGGAGTTGGAACGTCTTGTTGAAGTTGTACAAGACATTGGTAAGGCCACACTTGGAATACTGTGTACAGTTCTGGTCACCCTATTATAGAAAGGACATTATTAAACTAGAAAGAGTGCAGAAAAGATTGACTAGGATGTTACCGGGACTTGATGGATTGAGTTATAAGGAGAGGCTGGATAGACTGGGACATTTTTCTCTGGAGTGTAAAAGGCTGAAGGGTGATCTTATAGTGGTCTATAAAATAACGAAGGACACAGATCAGCCAGATAGTCAAGATCTTTTCCCAAAGATAGGGGAGTCTAAAACTAGTGAGCATCGGTTTAAGGTAAGAGAGGAGAAATACAGAAGTGTCCAGAGGCGAAATGTTTTCACGCACAGGGTGGTGAGTGTCTGGAACGAGCTGCCAGAGGTGGTATTAGAGGCAGGTACAATTTTGTCTTTTAAAAAGCATTTAGACAGTTACACGGGTATGATGGGTATGGAAGGATATGGGCCAAATGCCTAGGATTTAAAAAAAATTGCGGCATGGACAAGTTGGGCCAAAGGGCCCATTTCCATGCTGTAGACCTTCATGACTCTACGCTGATGGGACTGCACAGGCTAGATGCTGGAAGGATATTCCCAATGTTGGGGAAATCCAGAAGCAGATAGTCTGAGAATAAGAGGTAAGTTATTCAGAACTAAGATGAGGAAGAACTTCTTCACTCAGAGAGTCGTGAACCCGTGGAATTCTCTACCACAGAAAGGGGCCAGTTTGTTAAATATGTTCAAGAGGGAGCTGGACATAGCCCTTATGGCTAAAGGGATCAGGATGTGTGAAGAGAAAGCCGGAGTGGATACTGAAAGTCCCTAGTCAGCTGTGATCAAACTGAATGGTGACGCAAGCTCAAAGGGCCGAATGCCCTATTCCTGCACCTCTTTTCGATGTTTCTTACCTCAAGATAACAGAGACAGTTTGAGAAGAAACTGACAGAATGTGTAACATAGAAACTTAGAAGATAGCAGCAGGAGGAGGCCATTCAGCCCTTCGAGTCTGCTCTGCCATTCATCACCACCATGGCTGCTTGTCCAACTCAACAGCTTAATCCTGCTTTCTTCCCATAACCTTTGATCCCATTCACCCCAAATGCTATATCTAGCCACCTCTTGAATACATTTAATGTTTTGGCACCAACTACTTCCTGTGAGAATGAACTACACAGGTGCACTGGGTGAAGAAATGTCTCCTCATCTCTGTTTTAAATGGTCTACCCCAAATTCTCAGACTGTGACCCTGGTTCTAGACTCCCCCACCAGCGGGAACATCCTCCCTGCATCTACCCTGTCCAGTCTTGTTAGAATTTTATAAGTCTCTGAGATTACCCCCCTCATTCATCTGAACTCCAGCGAAAACAATCCTAACCTAGTCAATCTCTCCTCGTACAGGTAGTGTTGGGCAAGCTAATGGGACAAGTCTCCTGGCCCTGGTGGAATCATCCCAGGGTACAAGAAGAGATGGCGGGTGAAATAGCAAATGCACTAGTGATAATTTACCAAAGTTCGCTGGACTCTGGGGTGGTTCCTGCAGATTGGAAAACAACAAATATGACACCACTATTTAAAAAAGAGGTAGACAAAAGGCAGGTAACTATAAGCTGGTTAGCTTAACTGCTGTAGTAGGGAAAATGCTTGAATCTATCAAGGAAGAAATAGCGAGACACCTAGATATAAATTTTCCCATTGGTAAGACGGAGCATGGGATCATGAAAGGAAGGTCATGATTGACTAATTTGTGGAATTCTTTGAGAACATTACAAGTGCAGTAGACAATGGGGAACCTGTGGATGTGGTCTACCTGGATTTCCAGGAGGCCTCTGACAAGGTGCCACACCAAACCCTGCTACATAAGATAAAGGTGCACAATGTTATGGGTAATTTATTATCATGGATAGAGGATTGGTTAACTAACAGAAAGCAAAGAGTGGAGGTAAATGGGTATTTTTCTCATTGGCAATCAGTGACTAGTGGTGTGCTTCAGGGATCAGTGTTGGGACCACAATTCTTTACAATTTGGAGTTGGGGACCAAGTGTAGTGTGTCAAAATTCGCAGATGACTCTAAGATGGGTGGCAGAGCAAAATATGCAGAGCATGCTGAAAGTCTGCAAAGGGATATAGGTAGTCTAAGTGAGTGGGCAAGGGTCTGGAAGATAGAACACAATGCTGGTAAATGTGAGGTCATCCATATTGGTCAGTAAAATAGCAAAATGGGCTATTATTTAAATGGTAAAAAATTGCAGCATGATGCTGTGCAGAGGGACCTGGGTGTCCTTGTGCAAGAATCTCAAGGAGTTGATTTGCAGGTGCAGCAAGTAATTTAGAAGGCAAATGGAGTTTTGTCTTTTATTGCTAGGGGATGGAATTTAAGAATAGCGAGGTTATGTTGCAGCTCTATAAGGTGCTGGTGAGGCCACACCTGGAGTTACTGCATACAGTTTTGGTCTCCTTACTTGAGAAAGGATACACTGGCACTGGAGGGGGTGCAGAGGAGATTCACTCGGTTGATTCCAGAGTTGAGAGGGTTGGCTTATGAGGAGAGGCTAAGTAGATTCAGACTATACACCTTGAAATTTAAAAGAATGAGGGGGGATCTTACAGAAACATAGAACACTACAGCACAAACAGGCCCTTCGGCCCACAAGTTGCACCGATCACATCTATACCTACCAAGCCACAGACCTATCTATAACCTCCTATCCCATTAGTTCCCATATACTCATCCAGAAGTCTTTTAAAAGACCCCAGCGAGTTCGCCTCTACCACCACCGACGGCAGCCGATTCCATTCACTCACCACCCTCAGAGTGAAAAAGATAAAGACAAAGAACAAAACAGCATGGGAAACAGGCCCTTCGGCCCAACCAGCCCGCGCTGCCACCTCGATGTTCCCACCTCTACCCGCAATCCCTGTTCATGTTTATAGATCTATGGATTAAAAACCAAATTTGAGACAATTTAGGGAGAATTTGTTTTGCCAATTACCCTAAGAGCACATCTTTGGGATGTGGGAGGAAACCGGAGCACCCGGAGAAAACCCACGCAAGCACGGGGAGAATGCGCAAACTCCCACAGACACAGGCCCAAATCCATGTATCTGCACGGCACAGCAATAGTCACTGAGCTGTCGTGTTGACCATCAAATGGTCCAGGTCAAGCGTACACTAACGATTTGAAGCACTAGGATACTCTCGAAAAAAATCCAAAAGTAGCCCTCTCACGACCCATCGCGTGTATGCCCCTTGCTAGACAACAAGGTGGACCAAAGCACCTGCAGGATAAAAACAAGTACATCAATATCATCATCTATTTACACACTTCCCAGGGACTCCCAAGGCTCATGATCCCTATTTTAAAATCAGTTTTCTATACCCCTCCATTCCCATTCTGTTCATGTGCCCATCTAAGTATTTCTTAAATATCTCCAGAGTGCCTGCCTCCACCACTTTACTTGGCAGTGCATTCCATACCCCCACCACCCTCTGTGTGAAAAAACTCCCTCTGGCATCCAAATTATACCTTAACCCCTCACCCTAAGCCCATGATCCCTCGTGCTATTTGAGTCCATCCTAGGAAAAAGCTTAGCCCTGTTTACTCTATCTATCCCCTTCAAAATCTTGTACACCTCTATCAGATCTCCTCTAAGTCTACGTCTTTCTAAGGAAAACAGTCTCAATTTGCCAAATCTCTCCTCGTAACTCAGACCTTCCATACCAGGCAGCATCCTGGTAAACCTCCTCTGCACTCTCTCCAGAGTCTCCACGTCCTTCCGGTAGTAAGGCGACCAGAACTGGACACAGTATTCCAAATGAGGTCTAACCAGCATTTTATACAACTGCAACATTAAAGGCCAGCTCTTGTACTCTACACCCCTCCCTATAAAGGCTAGCATATGATATGCTTTCTTAACAACCTTCTCCACTTGCTCTGCCACCTTCAGAGACTTGTTCACCTGCACCCCCAGGTCCCTCTGCGTTTCTACACTCTTAATAGGTCCACCCTTTATCATATACCTCCCCCCTACATTCTTTCTCCCGAAATGCATCACCTCACATTTATCAGGATTGAATTCTGCCATCTGTCTGCCCAAGCTACCAGCCTATGTCCTGCTGCATCGCCTGACAATGCTCCTCACTATCTGCAAGTCCAGCCACCTTTGTATCGTCGGCAAACTTGCTAATCACTCCACTTACTCCCTCTTCCAAGTCATTTATATATATTACAAATAGAAGAGATCCCAGTACCAAGCCCTGCGGCACACCACTAGTGACCGACCTCCAGAGAAACACCGTTCCACTATTACTCTCTGTCTCCTATTACCAAGCCAGTTGTTTATCCATCTAGCTACCTGTCCTTGTATCCCATTTGCCTTGACCTCCTCGACTAACCTCCCATGAGGGACTTTGTCAAATGCCTTACTAAAATCCATACAGACAACATCAATAGCTCGCCCTTCGTCCACCGTTTTCGTCACCTCCTCAAAAAATTCTACCAGATTTGTAAAGCACGACCTCCCCTTAACAAATCCATGCTGCGTATCCCTAATCAGATTGCAACGCTCTAAGTGCCTATATATCCTATCTCTAAGAATTCCCTCCAACAGCTTCCCTACCACTGACTCCTAACTTACCCCTAACATCCCCTCTGTATTTGCTTCCCTGCACATTAAATCTGTGTCCTCTCGTAGCGACCATTTCAGCCCACGGAAATCGCCTCTGAGAATCCACCCTATCTATTCCTCTCATTTTCATAAACCTCTATCAGATCGCCTCTCAACCTATGTCTCTCCAGGGAGAAGTGTCCCAGCTCCCTCAACCTATCTTCATAAGGCATGCCTCCCAATCCAGGCAACATCTTTGTAAATCTCCTCTGCACTCTTTCAATAGCTTCCATATCCTTCCTATAGTGAAGCGACAAGAATTGCACACAGTATTCCAAGTGGGGTCTGACAAGGGTCTTATAGAGCTGCATCATTACCTCCCGACTCCTAAACTCAATCCCTTGATTAATGAAGGCTAGTACACCATACGCCTTCTTCACCACTTCCTCCACCTGTAAGGCCGATTTAAGAGTCCTATGGACCCAGACCCCGACATCCTTCTGCTCTTCAACACAGCTAAGACTCCTACCCTTGATATTGTACTCCTTCATCCCATTATTCCTGCCAAAATGGACCACTACACATTTATCCGCATTGAAGTCCATCTGCCACTTCTCCGCCCAGTCTTGCATCCTGTCTATGTCCCGCTGCAACTTTTGACATCCCTTCAGACCATCCTTTGTATCGTCGGCAAACTTACTAACCCATCCCTCCACTTCCTCATCCAGGTCATTTATGAAAATGACAAACAGAAAGGGTCCCAGAACAGTGGGGCACTCCACTGGTGACCGACCTCTATGCAGAAAAAGATCCATCCACAACCACTCTCTGACTTCTGCCAGCAAGCCAGTTCTGGATCCACAAGGCCAAAGCCCCTTGGATCCCATGCCCTCTCACCTTCTCAAGAAGCCTTGCATGGGGGACCTTATCAAACGCTTTGCTGAAGTCCATGTACACCACGTCCACCGCAGTTCCTTCATCAATGTGTTCAGTCACATTTTTGAAGAACTCAACTGGGCTCGTAAGGCACGACCTGCCCTTGACAAAACCATGCTGACTATTTCTGATCATTCTAAATTTCTCCAAATGCTCATAAATCTTGTCCCTCAAAAGCCTCTCCATCAGCTTACCAACCACTGAGGTCAGACTCAACGGTCGGTAATTTCCCGGACAATCCTTGTTCCCTTTCTTAAAAATAGGAACCACATCCGCAATCCTCCAATCCTCCAGAACCTCTCCCGTTTCCACGGACGACGCAAAGATCATTGCCAGGAGCTCTGCAATCACTTCCCTCACTTCCCACAATAACCTGGGGTACATCCCATCCGGTCCCGGCGACTTGTCTATCTTGATAGAATTTAAAAGTTCTAACACATCCTCTTTCCTAACATCCACATACTCAATGTTCTCCGTTTGCCGCAAACCTGTAGTACAACCTCCCAGATCACTTTCCACCGTGAATACTGAGGCAAAGTACACGTTAAGCACCTCTGCCATTTCTTCCGGATTCACACAGACTTTTCCCCCTTCACCTTTTATAGGTCCTATCCCTTCTCTTCTCATCTGTTTACTTTTCACATATTTGTAGAAGGCCTTGGGATTCTCCTTAATCTTACCCGCCAAGGCCTTCTCATGATCCCTTCTGGCTCTCCTAATTTCCTTTTTAAGCTCCCTTCTACACTCCTTATACTCCTCTTGAACCCTAACATCTCCTAGCTCTCTGAGCCTTTTATACACCTTTCTTCCTGAGCTTATGAAGGGAATAGATAAGATAGAAGCAGAGAAGTTGTTTCCACTGGTGGGTGAAACTAGAATTAGGGGGTATGGCCTCAAGATAAGGGGAAGCAGCATTATCATAGAATCATAGAACCCTACAGCGCATCGAGTCTGCACCGAACACAATCCCACCCAGGCCCTACCCCAATACCCCTACATATTTTACCTGCTAATCCCTCTAACCTATGCATCCCAGGGTACTATGGGGCAATTTTTTTGCATGGACAATCAACCTAACTCGCACATCTTTGGACTAAGTTGAGGAGGAACTTCTTCACTCAAAGGGTTGTGAATCTGTGGAATTCCCCTGCCCAGCTGAGGCTTCCTCATTGAATGTTTTTAAGGCAAGGATAGATTTTTGAAAAGTAAAGGAATTAAGGGTTATGGTGAGCGGGTGGGTAAGTGGAGTTGAGTCCACGAAAAGATCAGCCATGATCTTATTGAATAGTGGAACAGGCTCGAAGGACTGAACAGCCCACTCCTGCTCCTATTCTTATGTTCATCAGTCCCGCCTTCACCGGAATCAGCCTGGTAAACCTTTGCTGCACTCTCTCAAGAGTAAGAACATCCTTCTTCAGGAAAGGAGACCAAAACTGCACACAATACTCTAAATGTGGCCTCACTAAGGCCTTGTGCAATTGCAACAACACATCGCTCGCTCCTGTACTGTAAAAACAGGAGAATGGGAATGAGAGAAATATCAGCGACGACTGAATGGTGGAGCAGATTCGATGGGCCGAGTGGCCTAATTCTGCTTCTATGTCTTATGGCTTAACAATCTGTCCTGGATTCCACCCCCGCCCCATATGCCAACACTATAGTTAAGAAAGCCCCACCAACGCCTTTGCTTTCTCAGAAGACTAAGGAAAATTGGCATGTCCGCTACGACTGTCACCAACTTTTATAGATGCCCCATAGAAAGCATTCTTTCTGGTTGTATCGCAGCTTGGTCTGGGCTCCTGCTCTGCCCGAGACTACAAGGAACTACAAAAGGGTGGTGAATGTAGCCCAATCCATCACACAAACCAGCTTCCCATCCATTGACTCTGTCTACACTTCCCGCTGCTTCGGGGAAAAGCAGCCGGCATAGTTAAGAACCCTACGCACCCTGGACATTCTCTCTTCCACCTTCTTCCAGCAGGAAAAATGATACAAAAGTCTAAGGTCACGCACCAACCGACTCAAGAACAGCTTCTTCCCTGCTGCTGTCAGACTTTTGAATGGACCTACCGTGCATTAAGTTAATCTTTCTCTACACCCTAGCTGTGACTGTAAGACTCCATTCTGCATCCTCTCCTTTCCTTCTCTATGAACAGTATGCTTTGTCTGTACAGTATGCAAAGAACAATACTTTACACTGTCTATTAATACATGTGACAATAATAAATCTAATCAAATCACACCACATTAAGCTGGCTTTGTGACACACTCACCCTGAAGGAGTTATACAGAGAACTCGCTCAAGGAGCTGGGGAGGGAGACAGCACAGGCCCCGGGGAGAGAGAAAGAGAGCACAGGCCCCGGGGAAATACAGGCAAGTCAGAGAGAAGCCTGCCAACTACGACTTGTTATGGTGGAGTGGGAGGGGAGGTGATTTTGACTGAATAAATCATTTGATGTTAATTAAACCACCATACGATCACACGGCAATGGTTAGTACCTCATTGTTACTGTTCCTGCATGGGTTGGGAAGCCTCCCCTTGTGAGAATCCCTTTCTGCCTCTCGTCCTTCCTTCACCTCCCCTCTTGCTCGCTCTCAATCTCCCCTCCTCAGTCTCAGATATGTCCCCTCACGCCCCTATCCTCCCCCACTCCAGTCTTTTCGTCTGTCTCAGAGATGTTCCCTCGCTCCTCTATCCTCCCCCCTCCTCCTTACCTCAGTCTCAAACGTGTTCCCTCACATCCCTATCCTCCCTCGCTCCTGTCTCCTTACCTCTCAATCTCAGGGCTCTTCCCTAGCTCTCCTATCCTTCCCTTACCTCTCAGTTTCAGGAGATGTCCCTACTGCCCTACCCTTCCCCTCACTGCTCAGTCTGAGAGTTGTTCCCTCATTCCCCTATCCTCCCTCCCCCCTTTCAATCTCAGAAGTGTTCCCTTACTCCCCTATCTTTCCCCGGTTCCTCCTCGCCTCATTCCTTTGCTCCCCTTTCCTCTCCACATTTTCTTCCCTCCCTCTATGTCTCTTTTTCTCAGTCCTTGTATCTCTATCTCTCTCACCACATCTCCTTCTCTCCCTATACCTGTATATCTTTCTCTCTCTCTGTGGAGTCCCCCCCCCCTCCACCCATCTCTCTCTCTGCATCTCCTCTCCCTCTATGTCTCTTTCTCTCTGTATCTCTCTTTCTCTCTCTCTGGTTCCTCTCTCTTGCCATATTTCCTTCTCTTCCTCAATGTCTCTTTCGCTCTGTACCTATATTTCTCTCTTTCTCTCTCTTTGTGTTCCCCCTCTCGCTCCATGTCTCCCTCTCTCTCTATATCACCTTCTTTCTGTATTTGTATCTCTTCTCTCTCCCTCTGCTTCCCCCTCTCTCTCCACGTCTCACTCTCTCTCTCTATGTCACTTTCTTTCTGTACCTGTATCTCTCTCTGGGTCCTCCTCCTCTCTCTCTCTGTCTCCTTCTGTCTTCCTGTATCGGTCTCTCTCTAAATCATTTTGCACTCCTTGAGTAAATCACCCATTGTCTGATACTCCAGAGGCAGAGAAATAGAGAGGCAGAGACAGAGAGCGAGACAGAGACAGACAGAAAGAGAAAGAGACAGAAAGAGAAAGAGACAGAAGCAGAGAGAGAGAGAGAGACAGAAGCAGAGAGAGAGAGAGAGCCAGAAGCAGAGAGAGAGAGAGAGCCAGAGAGAGAGTGAGACAGAGAGAGAGTGAGACAGAGAGAGAGTGAGACAGAGAGAGAGTGAGACAGAGAGAGAGTGAGTGAAATAGAGAGAGAGAGAGAGAGAGAGACAGAGAGGAATGCAGAAAGATGAGGAGCAAGCAGGAGGATGTTGTTTAGACAGACTAATGACAGTCAGAGTTGCCACAGGCACAGTGCACAAGGTCGTGGACTCAACCTCTCCCAGCCCAACTGGGGAGGGCAAAAACTGGGTCGGTTAAGCACACAGGAACAAAGGAGAGAGGCTGTGACAAAGCACTGCAGGAGTGTTAGCAACAGCACGTAACGCCACCTTTAACTGGCCGCTAACAGAGAAACAACGCAAGCTGGCCAACCAGCACTCCTGGGAGACCTGTGTGTGGTGGAGGAGGCCTTCAGTAAGGTGGAGAGAGCAAAGGGGCTGATAACTACTCATTTCACACACTGCCTCAAAGGACTTGGTCACCACCGCCCCACACATACGCGTTGCTAGGCAACTCGCCAGCAACTCTGCAAACAGGCTGGACAGAAAGGAAGCAAAATAGACAAACCCTTAAGCTGAGATCTGTCAATTAGAGATGCAGCAAGACAACAATGGGGAAAAAAACTGTATCAGCAATTTCCATATCATGCAGGCACTGAGACTGACAGACATTAGAGAGACAGTGCGGGGTATATCGGAGCGTTACAGTGCGGGGTATATCGGAGCGTTACAGTGCGGGGTATATCGGAGTGTTACAGTGCGGGGTATATCAGAGTGTTACAGTGCGGGGTATATCAGAGTGTTACAGTGCGGGGTATATCGGAGCGTTACATTAAAGTGTTACAGTGCGGGATATATCAGTGAGTTTTCAACCATTTGGAACAAGGGGGAGAAATGTCATTTTCTTACAACTTGCAACAGTGGTGCTGAAGAAATAATCGCTTCAAATACACAGAAATAAACACACTGAATTCACATGCGCATACTTGCATGCAGACACACTCTCGCATGTGTACATGTGCGCGCGCACACTCACACGCACACATACTTACAGTCACAATCACGCACACGCTCATCTATAATCACACACACACTGACACATAATCACACAAACAGAATCATACACACTAACACACAAACAGAATCACACATGTATTAACACATAATTGCGCACACACAATCGCGCACACACAAACACAATCACACACATAATTATACACACACACAATCATACGCATACAAATTAACACACAATCGCGCACACAATAACACAAACGCACACACAGGTACACACAATCACAACACACACTCACAAACACACTAACATACACGCACACTAACACACTTAATCACAATCGCTAACACTAACACACAATTGCACACACTATAGAAGTTTACAGCATAGAAACAGGCTCTTCGGCCACATTTGTCCATGCCACTTTTTTTTAAACCCCTAAACTAATCCCAATTGACCACATTTGCCCCATATCCCTCTAAATCCATCTTATCCATGTAACTGTCTAAATGCTTTTTCAAAGACAAAATTGTACCTGTCTCTACTACTGCCTCTGGCAGCTCGTTCCAGACCCTCACCACCCTCCGTGTGAAAAAACTGCCTCTCTGGACCCTTTTGTATCTCTCCCCTCTGATCTTAAACTATGCCCTCTCATTTTAGACTCCCCTACCTTTGGGGAAAAGATATTGACTATCTCTCTGATCTGTGCCCCTCATTATTTAATAAACCTCTAGAAGATCACCCCTCAGCCTCCTACGCTCCAGAGACAAAAGTCCCAGTCTATTCAGCCTCTCCTTATAACTCCATCTATCAAGTCCCGGTAGCATCCTAGTAAATCTTTTCTGCCCTCTTTCTAGTTTAATAATATCCTTTCTATAATAGGGTGACCAGAATTGTACACAGTATTCCAAGTGTGGCCTTACCAATGTCTTGTACAACTTCAACAAGACATCCTAACTCCTGTATTCAATGTTCTGACCAATAAAACCAAGCATGCTGAATGCCTTCTTCACCACTAACAATACAAACACAGTAGTACACAAAATTATACACACACACACACAACTGCGTAAACACTATCACACACCTTTGCACACACACATGCGCACACACTAACATACACAACTGCACACAAAGTGACACATATTCGCACATACAGTGACACATACAATCGCACATGCACATTAATACATAACACACACCTTAGCACACAAATTCCCAGACACACCCACATTTACACGCATACACACATTACCATAATGCAACACACATGCACATTATCATACACACATTAACACATGTACATTATCAGATACACATTAATATCCTCACAATCCACACATATTAACAAGCACACACACACACACACAAGCACATACATTAACCTGCACACATTGATACATAGACAGACATCAATACCGATGCAGCCTTAGTGCTAAATAATCGATTCAACCCACAGAAATGAGCACACAATAACATACATGCACACATTAACATTAACACACAACACAAATGTGCACACGCACACAGGCAAACACACCCACAGCATAAACTGACATGTATATAACACACACATACATGCACACACTCATAGACATGCATAAAGTGACACATGCACACACACAAGCACCCACACATACATACAACACACACTGCCCACATACAGACAACAGTGATGCACACAATGACACAGACACACACTAATGATTATATAGACACACATACTCACAGATAAAGACACAGACACAACCACATACAGACAATGACACACATATAGTTACACAGAGACAAGGCACATGCAGATGCACATTGATGCACACATACAGACACATGCTGATATACACTGACACAGTAAGAGGTCTGACAACATCAGTTTTAAATCCAACCGATTTATTTGATAGTAAACTCGCAAGCTTTAGGCTTCATGGATCCCCCATGACTTGTCTGGGTTAGCAAAAAAACCCATACACTGACACACACATAGAGATACATAGTGATGCACACATACAGACACACACTGACGAACAGATACAGATAAACACTGACACACACATACACGCACTCAGATTCAAACTGACGCACACACACACACACACATACATATACACATACACAGACACATCACATACATACACACATACAAAGGCACTGACACAGACACACAGAGAGACATAGACACACACACACACTCATGTCTCTGCGTAATATTCACATAATCAGTGGTAAGAAAGTAGCTGGATTGAAATGCTGGAATGTTAGTTTCTCATTGCTGCCAGAGGGGATTAGAAATTCATTAAATGCTTTGGTTCTGAACTGCCAAATCCCAGCACATTGCAGAGTGGGGGAGGGGCACTGCGTGCTATAATTCTGGTTAGGAGATGGGGAGGTGGTCAGGAAGATTAAACTGCCAGTCAGCCAGAACCATAACCATACTGAACTGAAAAGACCATCCGTCACTCAATCCTGTATCCAGCCAGGTACCCAAAGAGAGAGAGAAAGAGAGAGGCAGACAGAGACAGAGAGACAGACAGAGAAATAGAGGCAGACAGAGGCACAGAGAGACAAAGACACAGAGACAAAGACAAATAGAGAGAGACAGACAGGAAGACATAGAGAGAGAGAGACAGAGAATGAGAGAGACAACGACAAGAGACAGAGATAGAGAGACAGACAAGAAAGACAAAGAGAGAGAGACAGACAGAGAGACAAAGAGAGAGACAGACAGGGAGATACAGAGACACAGAGACAGACAGACAAAGGGAGATACAGAAAGAGAGACAGAGACAGAAAGACAGAGAGAGAAAGAGTGGGAGAGAGAGAGAGAGAGTGAGTGAGACAGAGAGAAAGAGAGCGAGTCAGAGACAGAGCCAGACAGAGAGAGACAGAGCCAGAGAGAGACAGACAGACAGACAGAGAAAGAGAGAGACAGAGATAGAGACAGAGGCAGAGAAAGAAACTGAGACAGAAAGACACTCAGACAGAAACAGAGAGCGAGAAGACACAGAGAGAGAAGACACAGAGAGAGAGAGAGAGACAGGGAGAGACAGAGCCACAGAGTGAGAAACAGAGAGAGAGAGAGAGAGAAAAACAGAAAAGAGAGAGAGAGAAGACAGACAGAGAGAGAGAAGACAGAGAAAGAGAGAATAGAGACACAGAGATAGAGAAGTGAGACAGAGAGAGACAGAGAAGAGAGAGAGAAGACAGAGAAAGACAGACAGACAGAGAGAGAGAGAGAGACACCCAGTACACCCCAACCATCTGAAGGGGCAAAGTTCAAAGGGCATCTCACATGCCATGCCCCCCGACTTTGCAATTCAGTACCACCTAATGTCTGTGACCTGTGTAACCTTCTCCCACATTGACCGGGTCGTTTCTTGCTGGACCATGCCAAACTCAAAGCCCTAGCCTCTACCACATGAGCGCTTTGTGCAATCCATAGTGTCAACTCAAACCCCCTTCCACGCCCATTCACCCAGAATTCAGCAAGAACAGAACACAACAAGCTGCATGATAACACAGGTGAGCGTGGTAAGCACAGAAACAGGAACGAAGCAAGAAAAAAACAGAGTCACAACGTGGACGTCCCCACAAGCACATCAGAACTGCCAATCGGCATCAGTAAGGGAGCTCTGAAACATTTCACACCTCTTAATCTCACCCAAATACACATTGGATCATTGACAAAAGAGATCACAGGAGGGGCAACATATTATAACCACTTAAGGATGTCAATTAAACAAAAGTCAACAATTCATATTCAGCTACATAAACCAAACCAAATAGACATAACTATTTAATATAGGCTCAGTCAGACCATGAGGAAGGTGGCTGCATTGGAAAATACAGAACAAATACCCTCTGCATCATCCCCATCAAACACTCCCAGGGCAGGTACAGAACGGGGTTAGATACAGAGTAAAGCTCCCTCTACACTGTCCCCCCATCAAACACTCCCAGGACAGGTACAGCACGGGGTTAGATACAGAGTAAAGCTCCCTCTACACTGTCCTCCCATCAAACACTCCCAGGACAGGTACAGCACGGGGTTAGATACAGAGTAAAGCTCCCTCTACACTGTCCCCCCATCAAACACTCCCAGGACAGGTACAGCACGGGGTTAGATACAGAGTAAAGCTCCCTCTGCACTGTCCCCATCAAACACTCCCAGGACAGGTACAGCACGGGGTTAGATACAGAGTAAAGCTCCCTCTACACTTCCCCCCATCAAACACTCCCAGGACAGGTACAGCACGGGGTTAGATACAGAGTAAAGCTCCCTCTACACTGTCCCCCATCAAACACTCCCAGGATAGGGACAGCACAGGGTTAGATACAGAGTAAAGCTCCCTCTACACTGTCCCCCCATCAAATACTCCCAGGACAGGTACAGTATGGGGTTAGATACAGAGTAAAGCTCCCTCTACACTGTCCCCATCAAACACTCCCAGGACAGGTACAGCACGGGGTTAGATACAGAGTAAAGCTCCCTCTGCACTGTCCCTCCCATCAAACGCTCCCAGGACAGGTACAGCACGGGGTTAGATACAGAGTAAAGCTCCCTCTACACTGTCCCCCCATCAAACGCTCCCAGGACAGGTACAGCACAGGGTTAGATACAGAGTAAAGTTCCCTCTACAGTGTCCCCATCAAACACTCCCAGGACAGATATAGTACAGAGTACGAGGATGAGGGGGACAGCGGGGACAAGGATGGAGGGGGGGCAGAGGAAGAACAGATTACTCTGTATCTAAGTCCGTGCTGGCTCTAGCAGGCTCAGTGCAGACACAGGGACTGCAGGCAGAGGTTTCCAGCACTCACCGTCACTCTTGTCAGGCGCCTCCTCCACCAGGATGATGTTACTGAGCTCCGTGTCATTGGTGCTAGACAGACCGCTGTGAATCTGCTGCAGTTTCCACTGGCTCTTGGCGTTCTGATGGGCTGCGCTGCGGGTGTGCTCCACCAGGCTGAACTTGGCCTGTGTGTCGAAATCACACAGAGCGCAGGAGTAGTATCGCCACTCTGACTCTGTGGTGCAGTCCAGTTCCAGCAGGTGCTACAGGGGGCAAATTCAACAAGACGACACGTCAGCAGCACAGACTCCTGAGCAACACCCGACTTCACCCAGCCCAGGACGGGGGATATCCAGCCCAGCTGCTCCTTACTGGCGGACTCGAACCTCCTCCCGCCTCACTCTACAACTCCACTTCCCTTTCCCTGCCCCATCACCCACAGAACCAAAGCCCAGAAGGGGGCCATTCTGCCCATCTTGGCTGTGCCGACACCAGCTGCCCTTTCTAATCCCACCTTTCTGCATTCGGCCCAGAGCCCTTTTATTTTCACCACTTAAGGTGCAGGTCCAATTGTGTCCGTCATTGCAAGAGGGATGGAGTTTAAAACAGCGAGGTTATGTTGTAGCTGTAAAAGGTGCTGGTGAGGCAACACCTGGAGTTACTGTGTACAGTTTTGGTCTCCTTACTTGAGAAAGGATATACTGGCACTGGAGGGGGTGCAGAGGAGATTCACTAGGTTGATTCCGGAGTTGAGAGGAATCAACCTAGTGAATCCTAGGTTGATTCCTCATAAACAATTTATGAGGAGAGACTGAGTAGACTGGGACTATACTCATTGGAATTCAGAAGAATGAGGGAGATATCTTATAGAAACATATAAGATGACAAAGAGAATAAATAAGATAGAAGCAGGAAAGTTATTTCCACCGGCGGGTGAAACTAGAACTAGGGGGCATGGCCTCAAAATAAGGAGGAGCAGATTTAGGACTGAGTTGAGGAGGAACTTCTTCACCCAAAGAGTTGTGAATCTGTAGAATTCTCTGCCCAGTTGAGGCCCTCTCATTGAATGTTTTTAAGGCAAGGATAGATAGATTTTTGAACATAAAAGAATTAAGGATTATGGTGAGTGGGTGGGTAAGTGAAGCTGAGTCCACAAAAATATCAGCCATGATCATATTGAATGGCAGAGCAGGCTTGAGAGGCCAGATGGCCGACTCCTGCTCTTATGTTCTAAAAAGTGTTTAGGGTTTCTGTGCTGTAATTTTCACTGCTTAAGGTGCAGGCCTGGGTACTTTTTGAAAATGTTTAGAGTTTCTGCTTCCACCATAAACTTGGGTAGCAAATTCCAGACACCCACCACCTTCTACGTAAAAACGTTCTTCCTCATGTCCCCTCTACACCCATTACCACTTATATTGAATCTATGTCCCCTGCTTCTAGAATTCACCATCAAAGAATATAATTTTGTTCTGTCTTGATCTATTTCTTCTCATAGTTTTCTCCACCTCTACACCTCAGCTTTCTTTGTTCCTGCACATCTTTGGACACTAAGGATCAATTTAGCACAGCAAATCCATCTAACCCACACACTTCAGACTGTGGAACAAAACCAGGGCACTGGAGGAAACCCACGCAGACATGGGGAGAATGTGCAAACTCCACACAAACAGTGTCCCTGAGAGGCAGCAGCGCTGAACCATGCCAACCACCATTCCTCTTCCTAACAGGATGGAGGATGAGAGGGACAGGCTGATGCTAAAATAATTACAGAAGAAACTAATGCGACACAGAGGAGAGAAGTTCTCCTGCGGCGAGTAGTTCTATCTGGAAAGGCAAGGAAACGGAACACAGTCTTGACGCTCATCAGGGGAGCCAGCATGAACTCAATGGCCTGCACCCCGGAACTGGCCCGCAATGGATCGGGGTTTGATTGGAGAATCAGGAGTTTACGTTTGGGGCTGAATCGGGAGTTTGCATTTCGTTCTGAATCAGGAGTTTACGTTTGGGGCTGAATCATGGAGTTTGCCTTTAGGGCTGAATCGCGAGATTACATTTGGGGTTTGAGTTTGTACACCAGCTCGTGTGGGCTTTTGGATATGAAGCTTCTCCTTCATGTGTGATCAGTACTTTGTCTCGCCCTGGGCCCTTATCAGCTCAATGCCTCTACTGCTGTGATCTGGTTTCAATGGACTCTGCGTTAATCCACAGTCTGGTGTTAGCAAGTTTGTTTAGCTGTTATCGAATTCCACTCACAGCTCCAGACATCAATAAGCTAACAGCTCTGAAGTAGAGATGTTAAACGATGCTTCCCAAAGGGAATTCCATTGGATCGATGTCTATAAGGCAGCCGCAAAGTGATCGCCCGCACTGTTTACTGCAAACCAGTAAACCCACTTGGTGCTCAGTAAAACGAGCTGGAACTGCCATTAGGGTAGGTGGATTCAGTGGCACCGGGCAGGAGATGCCACTGTGACCTGGCAGCTATGGGTTGAGGGCAGGCAGGATCAATAGTCGGAGAGAGCAGAGGGAGTACCCAATACTACACACACACACACACACACACACACACATCCATTCAGACACAACAGTGTCCCAGGAGAATGGTGAGAAATGGATAGAGAGACATAGATAGGGAGACAGAGAGAGACAGAGAGACACAGACACAGAGAGGGGGAGAGAGACACAGAGAGGGGGAGAGAGAGAGAGATATAGAGAGGCAGAGATAAAGAAAAAGTGAGAGGGAGGGAGAGAGAGAAAAAATGAGAGGGATAGAGAGAGAGGGACAGAAACATATAGAAAGAGGGAGTAATAGATGCCCAGAGGGTATTTCTGTTTAAACACAAATTCTGGATTTTTAGCTGTGTTGTGAAGATGTCGGCGTTGGACTGGGATAAGCACAATAAGAAGTCTCACAACATCAGGTCAAAGTCTAACAGGTTTATTTGACAGCAAAAGCCACTAGCTTTCAGAGTGCTGCGCCTTTGTCAGGTGAATGGGGAGTTGTGTTCACAAACAGGGCATATAAAGACACAAACTCAATTTACAAAATAATGGTTTGAATGCGAGTCTTTACAGGTAATCAAGTCTTAAAGGTACAGACAATGTGAACAGAGAGGGGGGTTAAGCACAGGTTTAAAAGATGCGTATTATCTCCAACCAGAATAGGTAGTGTGATTTTGCAAGCTTAAGCAAGTCATGGGAGTTACAAATAGTGTGACACGAACCCAAGATCCCAGTTGAGGCCGTCCTCGTGTGTGCGGGACATGGCTATCAGTTACTGCTCAGTGACTCTGCTCTGTCGTGAAGGCTGCCTTGGAGAACGCTTACCCAAAGATCAGAGGCTCAATGTCTGTGATTGCCAACTGGAAGAGAACATGCCTGCCTGGTGATTGTCAAATGGTGTTCATTCATTCGTTATCATAGTATCTGCATGGTCTCCCCAATGTACCATGCTTCAGGACATCTTTTCCTGCAGCGTATCAGGTAGACAACGTTGGCCGAGTTGCAAGAGTATGTACTGCGTACGTGGTGGATGGTGTTCTCACGTGAGATGATGGCATCCATATTGATGATCTGGTTTTCTTACAGAGGTTGCTGTAGCAGGGTAGTGTGGTGTTGTGGTCACCGTTCTCCTGAAGGCTGGGTAGTTTGCTGTGGACAATGACCTGTTTGACGTTGTGCGGTTGTTTGAAGGCAAGAAGTGGGAGTGTGGGGATGGCCTTGGCGAGATGTTTGTCTTCATCAATGACATGCTGAAGGCTCCAGAGAAGCTGTTGTTGCTTCCCTACCCTGTGGATTGACAGTTCCGCTATGCCACACTGATAAATTGCACCGATATCGTTAGAAGACAAACACAGAATATGGCAGATAGAGTACCCTTTGTCATCGAGTACTCCCCGGAGCAGAGAAGCTAAGACATCTCCTCCGGAGTCTTCAACATATCATTGATGAAGACAAACATCTCACCATTGCCATCCCCACACCCCCACTTCTTGCCTTCAAACAAGTGCACAACCTCAAACAGGTCATTGTCCACAGCAAACTACCCAGCCTTCAGGAGATCAGTGACCACAACACCACACAACCCTGCCAAGCAACCTCTGTAAGACATGCCAGATCATCGATACGGATACCATCATCCCACCATCCACCAGGTAAACGGTACATACTCTTGCAACTTAGCCAATGTTGTCCACCTGATATGCTGCAGTAAAGGATGTCCTGAAGCACGGTACATTGGGGAGACCATGCAGACACTACAACAGAAGATGAATGAACATCGCTCGACAATCACCAGGCAGGTGTGTTCCCTTCCTGTTGGTGAACACTTCAGCGGTCATGGACATTCGGCCTCTGATCTTCAGGTAAGCGTTCTCCAAGGCAATCTTCACGACACACAACAGTGCAGAGTCGCTGAGCAGAGACCGACAGCCAAGTTCTGCACATGAGGACGGCCTCAACCACGACCTTGAGTTCATGTCACACCATCTGTAACGCCCATAGCTTGCCTGGGCTTGCAACATCTCACTAACTGTCCTGTCTGGAGACAATACACATCTCTTTAACGTGAGCTTAAAGCTCTCTCCACTCATATTGTCTGTACCTTTAAGACTTGATTACCTGTACGGTAATAGAATCTCATTCCAACCATTATTTTGTAAATTCAGTTTGTGTCTTTATATGCCCTGTTTGTGAACAGAACTCCCACTCACCTGATGAAGGAGCTGCACTCTGAAAGCTTGTGGCTTGTGCTACCAAATAAACCTGTTGGACGTTAACCTGCTGTTGTGAGACTCCTTATTACCTTTAGCTGTACTCAGAGGAGAGAATATAGAACATAGAACATTACAGCACAGAACAGGCCCTTCGGCCTTCGATGTTGCGCTGACCAATATAAAAAGCAATGCCCCTCCAAACTAAACCATTCCCTTCTCTTCCATATACTTATCAATTAACCTCTTAAACGCCACAAACTTGGCGCATCTACAACAGCTGCAGGCAGGGCATTCCACTCCCGAACCACCCTTTGGGTAAAGAACCTACCTCTGATATCAGTCCTATAACTATCACCCCTTAATTTAAAGCTGTGTCCCCTCGTGCTAGCTTTTTCCATCCTAGGAAAAAGGCTATCACTGTCCACCCTATCTAAACCTCTAATCATCTTATATGTTTCGATTAGGTCCCCTAGAAGGAGGTCTATTATTATTTATTAGTGTCACAAGTCGGCTTACATTAACACTGCAATGAAGTTATTGTGAAATTTCCCAAGTCGCCACACTCCGGCCCGTGCTCAGGTATACTGAGGGAAAACATAGCACGGACAGTGCACCATAACCAGCACATCTTTTGCACTGTGGGAGAAAACCAGAGCACCTGGAAGAAGCCCACGCAGACAGGGGGAGAATGTGCAGACTGCACACAGACAGCGACACAAGCCAGAAATCGAACCCATGACAACAGTGCCACCTCATGGGATTGGGAGGGGGGGAGGAGGGAGGAGGAGGGAGGAGGGAGGAGGGAGGGAGGAGGGGGGAGGGGAGGGAGGAGGGGGGCGCCAAGAGAGTCGGGGTGTAGGGTGGTCTGAAGTGGCGAAGGAAGTCCGCAAAGTCAGCAAGAGTCCAGAAAGCGGAAGTGGCCCAGGGACGTGACAGCAGAGGGGATGTACCTTGTAGACTTTGAGGTTCTCCTGGTGACACTGTCCCGCAACATGCAGCCGGAGCTTCTCACGGCTGTTGGTCTCAAAGTGGCAGAGGTTGCAGCGCAGGTGGACAGGATTGGCAGGGTTGAGGGCAGCCAAGCGGCGCTCTGAGCCAGGGCCGCCCCCCTGACGCAGATGGGCAGCCAGCTGGTACTTCTGGCTGTGCTTGTCGGTTTTCAGATGCAGCTGGAAGTTGGCTTTCAGCTGGGTGCTGTAGGAGCAGAGTCTGCAGCGGTGTAGGTCGCCCGAGACCTCCCTCCAGGCACTCTCAGGAAGCTGGCGCAGGGCACTGGCGTGGTGGTGCAGGGCCTCCAGGCTATCTGAACCATACACCCGGCAGATCATGCACTGGAATAGCTTTGTGCGGAGGTCGTCAAGAGCCAGCGAGCACTCTTCCTCCTCATCCTCCTCCTCTCCCTCGTCCTCCCCCTCAGGGGGTCGACCACTTCCCTCGCCCATCGGCATGTCTGCTGACAGACCATCAAAACCTGTGAGGGAAAGGAAAATAACAGCACAAACCCCTCAATTAGATCCCAGTCTGTAACTCACTCCCGGGGATCTGTTATTCTATATATAAACCACCCCGAACCTCTCGATTAGATTCCGGTCTGTAACTCACTCCCAGGTATCTGTTATTCTGTATATAAACCACCCCGAACCCCTCGATTAGATTCCAGTCTGTAACTCACTCCCGGGTATCTGTTATTCTATATATAAACCACCCCGAACCCCTCGATTAGATTCCAGTCTGTAACTCACTCCCGGGTATCTGTTATTCTATATATAAACCACCCCGAACCCCTCGATTAGATTCCAGTCTGTAACTCACTCCCGGGTATCTGTTATTCTATATATAAACCACCCCGAACCCCTCGATTAGATTCCAGTCTGTAACTCACTCCCGGGTATCTGTTATTCTATATATAAACCACCCCGAACCCCTCGATTAGATTCCAGTCTGTAACTCACTCCCGGGTATCTGTTATTCTGTATATAAACCATCCCGAACCCCTCGATTAGATTCCAGTCTGTAACTCACTCCCGGGTATCTGTTATTCTATGTATAAACCATTCCGAACCCCTCGATTAGATTCCAGTCTGTAACTCACTCCCGGGTATCTGTTATTCTATATATAAACCACCCCGAACCCCTCGATTAGATTCCAGTCTGTAACTCACTCCCGGGTATCTGTTATTCTACATATAAACCACCCCGAACCCCTCGATTAGATTCCAGTCTGTAACTCACTCCCGGGTATCTGTTATTCTATATATAAACCACCCCAAACCCCTCGATTAGATTCCAGTCTGTAACTCACTCCCAGGTATCTGTTATTCTATATATAAACCACCCCGAACCCCTCGATTAGATTCCAGTCTGTAACTCACTCCCGGGTATCTGTTATTCTATATATAAACCACCCCGAACCCCTCCATTAGATTCCAGTCTGTAACTCACTCCCGGGTATCTGTTATTCTATATATAAACCACCCCGAACCCCTCCATTAGATTCCAGTCTGTAACTCACTCCCGGGTATCTGTTATTCTATATATAAACCACCCCGAACCCCTCGATTAGATTCCAGTCTGTAACTCACTCCCGGGTATCTGTTATTCTATATATAAACCACCCCGAACCCCTCGATTAGATTCCAGTCTGTAACTCACTCCCGGGTATCTGTTATTCTATATATAAACCACCCCGAACTCCTCGATTAGAATTCAGTCTGTAACTCACTCCCGGGTATCTGTTATTCTATATATAAACCACCCCGAACCCCTCGATTAGATTCCAGTCTGTAACTCACTCACGGGTATCTGTTATTCTATATATAAAACCACCCCGAACCCCTCGATTAGATTCCAGTCTGTAACTCACTCCCGGGTATCTGTTATTCTATATATAAACCACCCCGAACCCCTCGATTAGATTCCAGTCTGTAACTCACTCCCGGGTATCGGTTATTCTATATATAAACCACCCCGAACCCCTCGATTAGATTCCAGTCTGTAACTCACTCCCGGGTATCTGTTATTCTATATATAAACCACCCCGAACCCCTCGATTAGATTCCAGTCTGTAACTCACTCCCGGGTATCTGTTATTTTATTTATAAACCATTCTATATATCTTGTTTGGATTCCACTGTGTTATTATCTCCTGGGTAGCTGTCTGCGTTGAGTGTTTGCATTCTACACAGAGTGGGCTGTGCTCACCGCACAGCGGGTAATACTGACCTGGCACCGCTCTCTGTGGGACGGTGACGGTTTCAGGTCGGAAGCCATTCAGGAGGAGCCTGGCCTCAGCCTGGGCATCTGCCTTCAGCCCCTCGAGGCGTCCTGCGTGGGGCTGGTAGTAGTGTTGGTAGAGGTCCATGCTGCCAGCGGGTGGTGTCAGACTGCGGAGGCCCAGGGGCAACCCCTGGCGCAGCAGGAGGACATTCTGGACGTGCTTCTCGCTGGTCATGTGGATGCGCAGGTTGCGGGAGATGCTGGTCTCGTAGTCGCAGGCCTTGCAGTGCCAGGAGGAGCGGGGTTTGGGTCGCTCACCCGATGGGGCCTCGGGGGCCGGTGGGTGTCCGGTGGGCGCTCGTTCACCCGCTCCCAGGCCCTGCAGGTTGGTCAGGTGTTTGTCCGACTGCATGTGGATGCTGAGGTTGCCCTTGGTGGTAGTGGAGTAGTTACAGACCTGGCACCGGAAGGGCTTATAGCCGCAAGTGTAGGTCTCGCCGCGGGCCAGCCGGGGGTGCGGGCGTCCGGCATCGCAGTGCTCACACAGGCTGTCGGCGCCCGGATGCTTCTCCTTGACGTGGGCCTCCAGCGTCTGCTGGTACTTGTAATGCCAGTTGCACTTGGGGCACTTGAGGGTCTTGCAGGAGTTGTGGGAGGGGGCAGCCAGCAGCGGGTAAGGGGGGGCCCGCTCTGCTGGGGGGGCAGCGGACGCCCGCTGGACCAAGGCCAGGCCCCCCTCCTCAGCCTCCAGCTCCAGCAGGATGGCCCGCCGAGCAAGGGGATCAGCGCTCCAGGCGTTTCGGCCCATCTCCGGCTCGCGTCCCTCCGCCGGTATGCCGACGGTGGCTTCTGGATCGTTCAGTGGGCCGGGCGCTCCCCGGAATTGGCAGCTGCTTTGGTTTGATGGCAGGGGGCTCTTTGCCGCGTGGGCGCCAGCCTCCTCCTCCTCCTTTCTGGCCGTGCCTGGCACACATCCTTTGGGACGCAGGGTGGCGGGGAAGTCGTTCTCTTGGCACTCTGGCACACCGCCATCTTCCCTCGGCAGTCCAGCACCCTCGGATGATTGGGTCCCCAGGACGGGCGAGAGGGGGGCCGCAGGGAAGCTTCCCACCTCCGGAGATGGCGCCAGGATGTTGGACATGAGGTGGGTGGCCGGCGAGATTTCAGAGGAACGGTCAGCAGTGGAACTGCTGGCAGCCAGCAGGTTCAGAACCGAGCCGGCCGCATTTGGTGCAACTTTGGACGACGTGTTGGCGGCCAGACCGGTGCCATTTGGCATGTCTTTGGATGGACTGTTGGCTGTTGAGGCGTTGCCGGTCGAACCATTGGTGCTTAGCGTGACTTTGGATTGATAGTTGGCAGTTGAGGTGTTGACGGTGGAACCATTGGCAGTTGGCATGACTTTGGGCTGCCAAATGGCATCTGAAGTGCCGATGCTTGAAAAATTGGCGGTTGGCATGACTTTGGATTGGCAGTTGGTAGTTGAGGTGTTGTCGGTAGAACCATTGGCAGTTGGCATAACTTTGTGTTGCCAGTTGGCGTCTGAAGTGTTGTTCGTTGAAAAATTGCTGGTTGGCATGACATTGGGCTGACAGTTAACATCCGAAGTACTGATAGTTGAGAAATTGCCAACTGACATGACTTTGGATTGGCACTGGCTGGTTGAAGTGTTGACAGTGGCTGTTGGCGTGATTTTGGATTGACATTTGGCAGCTGAGGTGTTGGCGGTATAACCATTGGCAGTTGGCATGACTTTGGATTGGCAGTTGGCAGTTGAAGTGTCGACATTGGCAGCTGGCGTAATTTCAGATTGGCAGTTGGCAGTGTTGACGGTTGACAGATTGGCAGCTGGCAGGACTTTCAATTGACAGTTGGCGTCTGGAGTATTGACGGTGGAAAAATTGGGGGTTGGAGTAACTTTGGACTGACAGTTGGCCGTTGAAGTGTGGACATTGTTGGTTGGTGTGACTTTGGGTGGGCTGTTGGCAGTTGAAGTCTTGACATTGTTCGTTGGCGTGACTTTGGATTGACAGTTGGTGGTTGGAGTCTTGACATTGTTGACTGGCGTGACTTTGGGTTGACAGTTGGCGGTTGAAACGTTGACACTGGCGCTCAGCTTGACTTTGGATTGACAGTTGGTGGTTGAAGTGTTGACACTGGCGGTCGGCATGACTTTGGGTTGACAGTTGGCGATTGAAGCGCCTGCGTTGGAACCGTTGGCAATTAACATCACTTTGGGTTGGCAGTTGGCGGCTGAGGTGTCGGGAACTGCCGCAGGGCAGCCGTCGGCAGTCGGGCCCTTGGCGACTGGGCTAAGGGCGGCGGTGGCTTTGGGCAACAAGATGGCGACGGTCGGGCTGCCTGGGCCAACCGCCGGGATCACGTGACCCCAACCGTCCGCCGCCTGCTCCAGCCAACGTCCGCCGCCGCTATTTGGTTCCAGGAAGCTGAGGGCGGGAGGTTTGGCGTCGCCCTGCTCGGTTTGGAGTAGGGCCGAGCCGCCCCCTTCCACCAGCAGCCGCCTCTCCGCCTCGGAGACGGTCAGCCCGTGGCTCCCGGCGGCGTGCTCCACCAACGACGCCGGCCGCCCGAACCGCAGGCGGCAACTGAGGCAAAGGAGGAGAGGCGGCGGTTGGCGACCGGGGTCCGCGTGCGGCCAGAAGAGGCGGGATCCCGCGTCAGCCTCCGCCTCCTCATTGGACGGTGCTGGAGAGGGGCGGAGCGCAAGGTCCGCGCGCGGACGGGAGGGGCGGGGCCCCAGGGCGGCCTCCGCCTCCTCATTGGACGAGCCGGGAGAGGGGCGGGGCCCGGGGCCGGCGGGCGCGAGGGAAGGGCACAGGCCATTGGCGTGCTCCACCTTCTCATTGGACGAGGCAGGGGAGGGGCGGGGCCCAGAGTCCGCCGCGTGCTGAGGAGGGCAGAGCCCGGGGTCCTCGTGCTGAGGCGGCGTCGACCGGGGGAGGGGCCGGCGGTGGTCCTCCGCCCCGTCATTGGATGAATCGGCGGTAGGTGGGCGGGGCCCAGACTCCGCCGCGTGCTGAAGCGCGCGAGATTTGGCGCGAGGCCTAAGATGCGCATGCGCCCTCTCCTCCTCCTTTCCCTCCTCCGTGTGGTGGTGGCCGCCGACGCCGCCATTTTGTGGGACTCCTCGTGTCGCTGGGCCGCCGGATTCTTTGGGTAAAGGCGAGTTTTTGGCAGTTGCGTCGGCCGGCAGGTCGTCGGCGAGGCAGAAGGCGCGGTAGCTGCGAACCAGCGTGGCCGCGGCTGAGGTATTCGGTGGGGGCGTCGTCTCTGGGTCGGGCAGCCGGGCGCCGAACAGATGGAGGCAGCGGACGGGTGCGCAGGCGCGGGAGCTGGAGGGCGGCGGCGGCGGCAGCAGCAGCGCGCAGGCGCGGGGGCCGGCGAGCGACGGCAACGCGCAAGCGTCGTGCTCCAGCAGGCACGCGGTGCCGTCATCGCCCACGAGGAGCTGGCCGTCGACGCTGCGGGCGTCATCCGCGTCGGTGGCGAGGGAGGGCGACGAGCGGGACTCGCCCGGCGCCTGGCGGGATTCCCGCCGCGCGTACGATCGCGCCGGGCGGGGATCCCGCCCGTCTGGGCTGGAGGTGCAGGGGCTGCCCGGAGAGCATGGAGGCGCCCTCACGCCCTCCGGAGAGGTCTCCCCGGGTGGTTGGGGTGAGGTATCCCGGCAGCGGGGGTCAGTGGGGGGGTTGGCGCCGTCATGGTGCAGGGAGAAGGCGGGCGAGTTAGGGGAGTCCATCCTGGGGGGGATTCATCTCCCGGAGGGGGTTAGGGAGGGGGGGGGTGTGGGAACGGTGAGGTGTCAGTGTATCGGACGAAGACCAGACCTGCGGGAAGAAGAGAAACAAAAGTGAGAGACGTTGGCACCAACTAAAGTCGTGGCCGTGGAAAGACCATAAAAATTAGACCACTCGGCCCATCGAGTCTGCTCCCCCATTCAATCATGGTTAATATTTTTGTCATCCCCGTTCTCCTGCCTTTTCCCCTGATTCCCTTATTGACCAAGAATCTATCTATCTCTGTCTTAAAGACACTCAATGACCTGGCCTCCACAGCAAAGAGTTCCACACGTTCCCCGCTCTCTGGCGGAAGAAATTCCTCATCTCTGTTTTAAAGGATCATCCCTTTGGCCTCAGATTGTACTCTCTGGTTCTAGTTTTTCCTACTATCGGAAACATCTTCTCCACGTCCACTCTATCCGGGGCCTCTCGGTATCCTGTAAGTTTCAATAAGATCCCCACCCTCATCCTTCTAACGAGTACAGACCCAGAGTCCTCAACCCATTCCTCATATGACAAGCTCTTCATTCCGGGGATCATTCTTGTGAACCTCCTCTGGACCCTTTCCAAGGCCGGCATATCCTTCCTTAGATACGGGGCCCAAAACTGCTCACAATACTCCAAATGGGGTCTGACCAGAGCCTTATACAGCCTCAGAAGTACATCCCTGCTCTTGTATTCTAGCCCTCTCGACATGAAGGCTAACATTGCATTTAGAACATAGGAAAACTACAGCACAACAGGCCCTTTGGCCCACAAGTTGCACCGATCATATCCATATCTACTAGGCTTATCCATAACCCTGAATTCTGTTAAGTCCCATGTACTCATTCAGAAGTCTCTTGAAAGACCCTATCAAATTTGCCTCCACTACCACTGACGGCAGCCGATTTCCACTCACCCACCACCCTCTGAGTGAGAAACTTACCTCTAACATCTCCTCTGTACCTGCTCCCCAGCACCTTAAACCTGTGTCCTCTCGTAGCAACCCATTCCAGCCCTTGGAAAAAGCCTCTGAGAATCCACCCAATCTACACCATCTTATACACCTCTATCAAATCACCTCTCATCCTTCATCTCTCTCTCTCTCTAAGGAGAAAAGTCCTAGCTCCTTCAACCTATCCTCGTAAGGCATGCCACCCGATCCAGGTAACATCCTTGTAAATCTCCTCTGCATCCTTTCAAAAGCTTCCATATCCTTCCTGTAATGAGGTGACCAGAACTGAGCACAGTACTCTAAGAGAAGTCTGACTGAGGTCTTACACAGCTGCAGCATTATCTCCCAACTCCTAAACTCAATCCTTTGATTGATGAAGGCCAGTACACCATATGTCTTCTTAACATTTTCTACCTGCAAGACCGAGGATAGAGTGGAAGTGGAGAGGATATTTCCACCTTTCCTTTTCTACCTGCTTTCCTAACCGCTGATTGAACCTGCACGTTAACCTTAAGGGAATCTTGAACAAAGACTCTTTGTGTTTCTGATTTCCTGAGCATTTCCCCATTTACAAAATAGTCCCTGACAAAATGTCTGTCAGCAGCAAGAAAGAAGCTGTTCTTGAGTCGGTTGGTACGTGACCTCAGACTTTTGTATCTTTTTCCCGGCAGAAGAAGGTGGAAGAGAAAATGTCCGGGGTGCATTGGATCCTCAATCATGCGGCTGCTTTTCCCCGAGGCATTGGGAAGTGTCGACAGAGTCGATGGATGGGAGGCTGGGGTTTGTGTGATGGATTGGGGCTGCATTCACCAGCCTTTTGTAGTTCCTTGCGGGTCTTGGGCAGAGCAGGAGCCCAGACCGAGCTGTGATACAAACCCAGAAAGAATGCTTTCTATGGGGACATCTGTAAAAGTTGGTGAGAGTTGTAGCGGACATGTCAAATTTCCTTTGTCTTCTGAAAAAGTAGAGAATTAGAGGCATTGGTGGGGCTTCTTAACTATAGTGTCGGCACGGTGGGGGGGATGACCAGGACAGATTGTTGGTGATCTGGAAACCTAAAGACCTGAAACTCTTGACCCTTTCTACTTCGTTTCCGTTGATGTAGACACCTGCACCCCTCGCCCAACAGTCAGCAGGGTGAAGTGAGATAACTCTTACCTGGGTCAGCAGGTTGGGAAGCGTGTTGGCTCCATTGGCAGACCGATCGTCACCTGGATCCGCAGCAGAGTCCACTCACTTGGAAGCTGCAATGAGACGCAGAGCGAGACGTTTAGCTAGCGCGGGAGCAGAGAGAGTCCGTCTCTTTGCAACATCAGCTCACGTTTACGCAACAACCCTTGGCGGCTACACTCCGCTTAAGTGAGACAAGATTTGAGGGGGACCTGGAGGAGGAGACATTTAGACGTCCAGGAGCTTGTACCTAAATAGGGAGTGCTGTGTTTCAAGACCATCAAGGCATAGACACATGCATGGAATCAAACCTTACAGGTAACTCCCCAGACATCGCCATCTCTGGTTGGATCCTGTTGACACAACTGTACCTTGAAGCAATGTATTTTTTAAATCATGTTCTCTGCAGTTTATAGGCATGCCTTTTTGTGTTATTTGCACCATGAGGTTTTTGGTGACATCTTTTATTGCTGCTTAAATGGTTTCAATCCATCCCCGAGCGTAGTCCTCGTCATTTATTAAATTCCTCACCTCGCTCCCACTCTAATATCTCTGTCCTAGGCTTGATCTGGTTTTCCATTTGTTACCGATGGGAGTGGATTTTATCCTCCTCCCCCTCCCAATCCATTAACTGAAAGCTGTTTTCACTCACTCCCTCTTCAATAAGCAACACCTCTTTTTCCAACCCCTCAGTTCTGAGATGTTGTGAAGTTGCATGTTTGTAAGTTTATTTTAAAATCGTCAGCCTTCTTGGGGTTTTCATTGACCAGAAACTCAACTGGACTCACCAGAAAAACACGGTGGCTACAAGAGCAGGTCAGAGGCTAGGAATACTGCGATGAGTAACTGACTTCCCAAAGCCTGTCCACCATCCATAAATGCACAAGTCAGGAGTGTGATGGAATACTTCCGACTTGCCTGGATGGGTGCAGTTCTAACAACACGCAAGAAGCTCAACACTTTCCTGGCACAGTGGGTCAGCACTGCTGCTTCACAGTGCCAGGGACCAGTGCCGGTTTGAACTCCCGGCTTGGGTCATTGTCTGTGCGGGAGTTCACTCCTGTGTCTGTGCAGTGCTCCGGTTTCCTCCCACAGTCTGAAAGACGTGCTGGTTAGGTGCATTGGGCCGTGCTAAATTCTCCCTCAGTGAGGCCAAACAGGTGCTGGAATGTGGCAACTAAGGGATTTTCACAGTAACTTCATTGTAGTGTTAATACTTGTGACACTAATAAATAAACTTTATCATCCAGGACAAATCAACCCACTTGATTGTACCACATCTACAAACATTCACTCCCTCCACCATGGATACTCAGTAGCAGCAGGTGAATTGCTGCAGTGCATCTTGTAGATGGTACACATTGCTGCTATCGAGTGTCGATGGTGGAGTGGGTGAATGTTTGTAGATGTGGTACCAATCAAGCGGGTTGATTTGACTTGGATGATAAAGTTTATTTACTAGTGTTACAAGTAGGCTTACATTAGACAGCACCTTCCAAATCCACGACCGCTTTCATCTAGAAGGACGAGGGCAGCAGGTACATGGGGAACACCATCGCCTTGCAAGTTCCCCTCCAAACCACTCACCGTCCCAATTTGAAAATATATCGGCCGTTCCTTCACAGTCGCTGGATCAAAATCCTGGAATTCCCTCCCTAACAGCATTATGGATCAACCCTCAGCACGTGGACTGCAGCGATTCAAGATGGCAGCTCACCACCACCTTCTCAAGGGGCAACTAGAGATGAGCAATAAATGCTGGCCCAGCCACCGACATGAAGGTCCCACAAACAAATAACAAAAAACATGCTAAGATCGGAAAGCATTTTTATGGTTCTGTTAGAAAAGGTAGCTTTTTTTCTGTATTGAAGAGTAGCAGTACACAGCGAGCCTAGAGTGAAATATTTTATCGCGAGGTGAGGCAGTGGTGCTGCCAAGGCAACAGATGCTGTTGTTCAATTTCAATCAGTTTTAAGTGGGCATTAGAATAGCAGCAGCCTATCAGAGTTGAATTTGATGTTTTGATAACCTGTAAACTGATCCTGTTGTGGGATTTTTGTTATGTCATCGGGGTAGAAATGCCACAGCTCCCAGCTCCAGAAAGTCAGAAGAATGCCTGTCAGCAACTGCCACAGAGCTCAGCCAGAGAGACAGAGACACACCGATAGTAACTCTCACAGTGTAACAGCCACATTGATGTCTTAAAAGAAAGTCTCATCTCAATTGTAAAGGTCCCAATAGAACAGAAGAAGGCTCCGAAAGCTTGTGATTCTAAATAAACCTGTTGGACTTTAACCTGGTGTTGTGTGAGACTCATTACTGTGCCCACCCCAGTCCAACACCAGCGTCTTCACATCAGAAGAGAAGATAGTGAAGGGAGAAGAAACCAGCGAAGAAGACAAGATTCCGGGAGAAAGAAACCCAATTGCATTTTGGGTGTGACTAAAAATCTTCTATTTTTGTTTTTAACGAGCGGGAATTGTAATTATCTAAACAGCATTGCATTTGAAAAGCATTTTATTGGGTTTGTTAATAGTTCACCTTTTGGTGAGATGAATAAAGTGCTCCTTGTTGATTTTACTGAGACAGTCTTGGGGTTATTTTGATTTAACCATTACAAGCTGTGGAGGTGCAGATATTACCCCCTTCTCACACGCACTTGAACAGATTATGAAGGGAGGTATTTGTCTTTGAGTGGTTAAGTGTTAGTTCTCAGAGAGGAGGTCACCCTCCCTTTGTAACAATTTTCTCTGAATAACCCCACATCAGATTCAAGATTGAAGTTTATTTATTAAACACAAGTAAGGCTTACATTAACACTGCAATGAAGCTACTGTGAAAATCCCCTGGACCTCACACTGCGGCGCCTGTTTGGGTAACACTGAGGGAGAATTTAGCAGGGCCTAACCAGCACGTCTTTCAGACTGTGGGAGGAAACCGGAGAAAACCCACGCAGATGCAGGGAGAATGTGTGAACTTGCCTGATGAAGACACGGGAGTGTTGAAAGCTCGCTTTTTTACTATCAAATAAATCGGTTGGATTAATAATTGGTGTTGCTAAATTCTTACTGAGTTCTTACCACTCCAATCCAACGCTGGCATCTTTACATCTTGAACTCCATGCAGACAGTGACCTGAGCTGGGAATCGAACCCAGGTCCTTAGCGCTGTGAAGCAGCAGTGCTAAGCACTGTGAAGCAGCAGTGCTAACCGCTGTGCCATCCAAGGGGAAGACTCAAGAGGGTTATTTTCTTTGCGCACACGCAAAACTCGGAAAGAGGGTCACAGTTTAGCCCCTTGTACAGTACAAGAGGGATAAAGAAAGAGTCTATTTATTTGATAGTAAATCAGCGAGCTTTCAGCTGGATCGGTTGGATTTAAAATTGGTGTTGTCAAACCTTACTGAGCCCATCAAACACTCCCAGGACAGGTACAGCACGGGGTTAGATACAGAGTAAAGCTCCCTCTACACTGTCCCCTCATCAAACACTCCCAGGACAGGTACAGCACGGGGTTAGATACAGAGTAAAGCTCCCTCTACACTGTCCCCCCATCAAACACTCCCAGGACAGGTACAGCACGGGGTTAGATACAGAGTAAAGCTCCCTCGACACTGTCCCCCCATCAAACACTCCCAGGACAGGTACAGCACGGGGTTAGATACAGAGTAAAGCTCCCTCTACACTGTCCCCCCATCAAACACTCCCAGGACAGGTACAGCACAAGGTTAGATACAGAGTAAAACTCCCTCTACACTGTTCTCCCATCAAACACTCCCAGGACAGGTACAGCACAGGGTTAGATACAGAGTAAAGCTCCCTCTACACTGTCCTCCCATCAAACACTCCCAGGACAGGTACAGCACGGGGTTAGATACAGAGTAAAGCTCCTTCTACACTGTCCCCCCATCAAACACTCCCAGGACAGGTACAGCACAGGGTTAGATACAGAGTAAAGCTCCCTCTACACTGTCCCCCCATCAAACACTCCCAGGACAGATGTGGTACACCATCTCATTTGGAGCACAGTGGGAATTGATGGATGAGGAGAAGAAGGGAAAGAGATGGAGAAAGAAGAGATACAGGCAACAAATGGAGAGTTAGTAAGACACAGAGTGAGCAGCGGAGCGGCGAGACTGTACAAAAGTCTCAATGTGGACAAACTCACCGTTTCTGGAGATTTGATCCGATTGCTGTGGTCAGATCTCCGTATCAGCCCATCGCTGGGAGGAGCTGGATGGATTGGGGTTGCTGTCTGACATTCACGCTGCGTCTGAGAGGTGGTGTGGGACCGGGTGATTGGAGAGAAAGATTAATCAGTTAGGAATCCATCCATGACATGTATGGAAATGTACAAAGGAGCAGGAGGAGGCCTTTCGGCCCTTCGAGCCTGCTCCACCCTTCATCACCATCATGGCTGATCATCCAATTCAAAGGACAAAGAAAATTCCAGCACGGGAACAGGCCCTTCGGCCCCTCCAAACCTGCCTTGACCACACTGCCCCGACTGAACTAAAACCTCCTACCCTTCTGGGGTCATGTTTCCATCCAATTGGGTGGCACGTGGTTAGCGCAGCTGCCTCACAGCACCGGGGACCCGGGTTCGATTCCCAGCTTGGGTCACTGTCTGTGCGGAGTCTGCACATTCTCCCCGTGTCTGCGTGGGTTTCCTCCCACATTGACATAACAGGCACCGCAATGTGACGACTAGGGGATTTTCACAGGAACTTCATTGCACTGTTAGGGTAAGCCTTACTTGTGACTAATAAGTAAACTTAACAATTTACTTCACTTCATTCATGGATTTGTCCAGATGCTCTTTAAAAGTCACTATCACATCTGCTTCCACTACCTCCCTCGGCAGCGAGTTCTGCGTGTAAAAAAATTTACCTCGTACATCTCCTTTAAACCTTGCCCCTCGCACCTTAAACCTGTGCCCCCCTAGTAATTGACTCTTCCACGCTAGAAAAAAGCTTCTGACTAACCACTCCATCCCTCATAATCTTGTAGACTTCTATCAGGTCTCCCCCTCAACCTCCGTCATCCCAGTGAGAGTCAATTCAACAAGCTGATCCCTCCATCCCCCACCCCCCCCATATTTCTCGATCCCTTTAGCCCCAAGAGCTGCTTGAAATTTCAAGAGCTACTTGAAATCACACAACATTTTAACCTCAACTACTTTGTGTCGGAGTGAATTCCACACATTCACCACCCTCTGGGTGAAGAAATTTCTCCTCAGTCCATCTTACACATTCTGTCCCAATTCCCTGGTTATCTGGACTGTACCTTGCTTTGGCCTCAACTACATTCTCTGGGAGGGAATTCCACACATTCACCACCCTCTGGATAAATTCAGTTGCAAAAGAGTTACCCCTTATCCTCAAACTCTGACCCCCTAGTTCTGGACTCCCCCCTCCATCAGGATCATTCTTTCTGAATCTACCCTGTCTAACCTTGTTCGAATTTTATAAGTTTCTATGAGATTCCTCCTCACTCTTCTAAACTCCAGTGAATATAATCCTAACTGACTTAGTCTCTCCTCATATGATAGACCTGCCATCCCAGGAATCAGCCTGGTAAACCCCTTGCTGTGCTCCCTCTATAGCAAGGAACATCATTCCTCAGATAAGGAGACCAAAACTGCACACAATACTCCAGCTGTGGCCTCACCAACACCCTGTACAATTGCAGCAAAACATCCCTATCTCTATATTCAAATCCTCTCACTATGAAGGCCAACACACCATTTGCCTTCTTTACTGCTTGCTGTACTTTGCACTTTTAGCAACTGATACATGAGGACTCCAAGGTCAAGAGAGTATCTAGCTCTCAACTTACATCCACTCAAATAATAATCTGTCTTCATATTATTGCTACAAAAGTGGATAATCTCACATTGATCTACATTATATTGCATCTGCCATGCAGATACCCACACACACAGCCTGTCCAAATCACACTGAAGCATCTCTGCATCCTCCTCACAGCTCACCCTCCCACCCAACTTTGTTTTATCTGCAAATTTGCCGCTAACACACCTAATTCCCTCTTCCAAATCATTAATATATAATGTGAACAGTTGGGGGTCCGTGAACAGATCCCTGAGGAACCCCACTAGTCACTGCCTGCCAATCAGAAAAAGACCCATTTATGCCAACTCTTTGCTTCCTATCTGCTAACCAGCTTTCTATCCATCTCGAGACACTATCCTCAATCCCATGTGTTTTAACTTTGCATAGTGTTATGTGAGACCTGGTCTGAAGCCTTCTGAAAGTCTAAATAAACCACATCCACAGGTTCCCCTCGGTTATCCCCACTAGTTACATCCTCAGAATTCCAGTAGATTTGTCAAGCATGATTTCCCTTTTGTAAATCCATACTGATTCAGTCTGATTATCCCACTGCCTTCTAAATGCTGAGTTATGAAATCCTCGATAATAAACTCCAGCAACTTCCCCAGCACCAACGTTAGGATCACTCGTCTATAGTTCCCTGTTTTCTCTCTACTTCTCCTTTTTGAATAGCGGGCTTACATTAGCTTTACCCTTCAATTTGTAGGAATCAATCCAGAGTACAAAAATTTTGGCAAATCACCACAAATAGTGTGATTTGAGTTGATTTATTATTGTCACAAATATTGGATACAGTGAAAAATATTGTTAGAACATAGAACATTACAGCGCAGTACAGCCCCTTCGGCCCTAGATGTTGCACCGACCAGTGGAACCAATCTAATGATCCTTTAACCTAAACTATTCCAATATTATCCATATGTTTATCCAATGACTATTTGAACGCCCTTAAAGTTAGTGAGTCCACAACTGCTGCAGGCAGGGCATTCCACACCCTTACTACCCTCTGAGTAAAGAACCTACCCCGATATCCGTCCTATATTTATCACCCCTCAATTTAAAGCTATGTCCCCTCGTGTTAGCCATCACCAACCAAGGAAAAAGACTCTCACTGTCCACCCTATCTAACCCTCTGATCATCTTGTATGCCTCAATTAAGTCACTTCTTAAACTTCTCTCTAACGAAAATAACCTCAAGTCCACTCCCTCCCCCGGCAACGAGTTCCAGGCACCCACCACCGTTTGTGTAAAAAATCTGCATCTCCTTCAAACCTTGCCCCTCACACCTTAAACTTGTGCCCCCCCCCCCAGTAATTGACTCTTCCACCCTGGAAAAAAAACTTCTTCCTCAAGAGGTTCTACTCTCTCCCTAGTTACTCTTTTGCCCTTTATGTGTTTGTCGAAGCTCTTTGAATTCTCCTTTGCCTTTTCTGCCAAAACAATCTTGCGTCCCCTTTTTACCCTCCTGATTCCTCTCTTAACTCTACTCCTACACCCACTCCAGCTGTCTCAGACAGACAGACAGACAGAGACAGGGAGACACAGACAGAGAAACAGAGACAGGCAGGCAGGGAGAAAGAGAGAGAGACAGACAGAAAGAGAGAGAAGGAGAGCAACAGACAGAAAAAAGGGGGAGAGAGAGAGAACACACAGACAGACAAAGAGAGAAGGCAAGTGACAGAGCAAGTGAGACATAGAGAGGAACAGACAGAGAGAGAGAGGCAGACAGAGATAGAGGAACACAAGTAGATAGAGACAGACAGAGATAGAGAGATACAGACAAGACAGAGAGAGAGATACAGACAGATAGAGAGAGAGAGAGACAGAGAGATAGACAGAGAAAGAGAGAAGAACAGAGAATCAGAGAGGGAGAGACAGACAGAGAGAGAGAGAAACAGAGTCAAAGAGAGAAAGTAAGAGAGACAGGGAGAAAGAGACAGAAATAGAGAGTTACAGACACAGAGAGACAGACGGAGAGAGAGAGAGGAAAACAGAAATAAAGAGAGACAGAGAGAGAGACAGACAGAGAGAAAGAGAGAGTGACTGTGAGAGAAACGCAGACAGATAGCGAGGGAGACATAGAGAAGGTAAATGTTGTCACGGAAGTGATACATCTGTTCAGAGAGCAAGCAGCTGGAATAATAATTCTGAGACTGAAACAAATTCCATCCTCCCCACATCTCCCTCACTGCAAATGGAATGATTCTGAACTAGGGTTGAGATAAAGGATGTGAATGAGAAGTTCGAGAGAAACAGACAGACAGAGAGAGATACAAAGAGAGAGACACACAGAGAGAGGGAGAGATGCAGTGAGTGTCTCAGGGAGCAGAGAGACAGAGAGAGGGAGAGATACAGTGAGTGTGTGTCAGTGTGTGTGAGGGAGCAGAGAGAGGGAGAGATACAGTGAGTGTCTCAGGGAGCAGAGAGACAGAGAGAGGGAGAGATACAGTGAGTGTGTGTCAGTGTGTGTGAGGGAGCAGAGAGAGGGAGAGATACAGTGAGTGTCTCAGGGAGCAGAGAGAGGGAGAGATACAGTGAGTGTCTCAGGGAGCAGAGAGAGGGAGAGATACAGTGAGTGTCTCAGGGAGCAGAGAGACAGAGAGATACAGTGAGTGTCTCAGGGAGCAGAGAGATGGAGAGATACAGTGAGTGTCTCAGGGAGCAGAGAGATGGAGAGATACAGTGAGTGTCTCAGAGAGACAGAGAGATGGAGAGATACAGTGAGTGTCTCAGGGAGCAGAGAGAGGGAGAGATACAGTAAGTGTCTCAGGGAACAGAAGAGAGATGGAGAGATACAGTGAATGTCTCAGAGAGACAGAGAGATGGAGAGATACAGTGAATGTCTCAGAGAGACAGAGAGATGGAGAGATACAGTGAGTGTCTCAGAGAGACATAGAGATGGAGAGATACAGTGAGTGTCTCAGGGAGCAGAGAGATGGAGAGATACAGTGAGTGTCTCAGGGAGCAGAAAGGGAGAGGGAGAGATACAGTGAGTATCTCAGGGAGCAGAAAGAGAGAGGGAGAGATACAGTGAGTATCTCAGGGAGCAGAAAGAGAGAGGGAGAGATACAGTGAGTATCTCAGGGAGCAGAGAGAGGGAGAGATACAGTGAGTGTCTCAGGGAGCAGAAAGAGAGAGGGAGAGATACAGTGAGTGTCTCAGGGAGCAGAGAGGGAGAGATACAGTGAGTATCTCAGGGAGCAGAGAGAGGGAGAGATACAGTGAGTGTCTCAGGGAGCAGAAAGAGAGAGGGAGAGATACAGTGAGTGTCTCAGGGAGCAGAAAGAGAGAGGGAGAGATACAGTGAGTGTCTCAGGGAGCAGAGAGAGGGAGAGATACAGTGAGTGTCTCAGGGAGCAGAGAGATGGAGAGATACAGTGAGTGTCTCAGAGAGACATAGAGATGGAGAGATACAGTGAGTGTCTCAGGGAGCAGAGAGATGGAGAGATACAGTGAGTGTCTCAGGGAGCAGAAAGGGAGAGGGAGAGATACAGTGAGTATCTCAGGGAGCAGAAAGAGAGAGGGAGAGATACAGTGAGTATCTCAGGGAGCAGAAAGAGAGAGGGAGAGATACAGTGAGTATCTCAGGGAGCAGAGAGAGGGAGAGATACAGTGAGTGTCTCAGGGAGCAGAAAGAGAGAGGGAGAGATACAGTGAGTGTCTCAGGGAGCAGAGAGAGGGAGAGATACAGTGAGTGTCTCAGGGAGCAGAGAGATGGAGAGATACAGTGAGTGTCTCAGAGAGACAGAGAGATGGAGAGATACAGTGAGTGTCTCAGGGAGCAGAGAGAGGGAGAGATACAGTGAGTGTCTCAGGGAGCAGAGAGATACGTGAGTGTCTCAGGAAGCAGAGAGAGGGAGAGATACAGTGAGTGTCTCAGGGAGCAGGAGAGGGAGAGATACAGTGAGTGTCTCAGGGAGCAGAAAGAGAGAGGGAGAGATACAGTGAGTGTCTCAGGGAGCAGAGAGACAGAGAGATACAGTGAGTGTCTCAGGAAGCAGAGAGACAGAGATGGAGAGATACAGTGAGTGTCTCAGGGAGCAGAGAGAGGGAGAGATACAGTGAGTGTCTCAGGGAGCAGAGAGAAGAGAGACAGTGATGTCTCAGGGAGCAAGAGAGGGAGAGATACAGTGAGTGTCTCAGGGAGCAGAGAGAGGGAGAGATACAGTGAGTGTCTCAGGGAGCAGAGAGAGACAGAGAGATGGAGAGATACAGTGAATGTCTCAGAGAGACAGAGAGATGGAGAGATACAGTGAGTGTCTCAGAGAGACATAGAGATGGAGAGATACAGTGAGTGTCTCAGGGAGCAGAGAGATGGAGAGATACAGTGAGTGTCTCAGGGAGCAGAGGGACAGAGAGATGGAGAGATACAGTGAGTGTCTCAGGGAGCAGAGAGACAGAGAGATGGAGAGATACAGTGAGTGTCTCAGGGAGCAGAGAGATGGAGAGATACAGTGAGTGTCTCAGGAAGCAGAGAGACAGAGAGATACAGTGAGTGTCTCAGGAAGCAGAGAGATGGAGAGATACAGTGAGTGTCTCAGGGAGCAGAGAGATGGAGAGATACAGTGAATGTCTCAGGAAGGGAGATATCGTGCGCTGTCTCATTGTGTGAGGAGGAGCTGGGAGATTTTTACAATTGCTTTGTGAAATTGGTTTTTATTTGATGTGATTCTCACAGGGATCAGCCTTGATCAATTCCTGCGTCTCTGTTTCTCACTTACAGCCCTATCACCTCCCCACCCCCCTCGCCGCCATTATTCACACACTCACTGCCTTCTGTGTGTTAGAATTAACAGCACCCTCCCCATCTCCTCTCATCAGATTTACACCCAGTCTTTAACCTTCTCTCTTTAACACTGTGTATTATCTTTCCTCATCTCTCCATCCCATTCTCCCCTTCTCTCTCATCTGTCAATCTCTCTTCCTCCACCTGTCTCTCTTTCACTCTCCTATCTCTCTCTGTGTCCAGCATCCTCTCTCCCTCTCTCACTATCTCACTCTTTCTCCATCTCACTCGATCTCACCCTCTATCTCATCTATCAATCTCTCTCTCTGTCTATCTCTTTCTCTCTGTCTCTCTCTTTTTTCTCTCTCTCTATCCCTGTCTCTGTCTCTCTCTCTCTCTCTGTCTCGCTGTCCCTCACTCTCGCTCCCCCTCTGTCTCGCTCTCCCTTAGTCTCTCACTGTCTCTCAGTCTCGCTCCCCCTCAGTCTCTCAGTCTCTCAGTCTCACTCCCCCTCAGTCTCTCAGTCTCACTGTCTCTCAGTCTCGCTCTGTCCCTCTCCTATCTCAGTCTCTCAGTCTCACTCCCCCTCAGTCTCTCAGTCTCACTGTCTCTCAGTCTCGCTCTGTCCCTCTCCTATCTCAGTCTCTCAGTCTCACTCCCCCTCAGTCTCACTGTCTCTCAGTCTCGCTCCCCCTCAGTCTCTCAGTCTCACTGTCTCTCAGTCTCGCTCCTCCTCAGTCTCTCAGTCTCACTGTCTCTCAGTCTCGCTCCCCCTCAGTCTCTCACTGTCTCTGTCTCGCTCCCCCTCAGCCTCTCAGTCTCACTGTCTCTCAGTCTCGCTCCTCCTCAGTCTCTCAGTCTCACTGTCTCTCAGTCTCGCTCCTCCTCAGTCTCTCAGTCTCACTGTCTCTCAGTCTCGCTCCCCCTCAGTCTCTCAGTCTCACTGTCTCTCAGTCTCGCTCCCTCTCAGTCTCTCAGTCTCACTGTCTCTCAGTCTCGCTCCCCCTCAGTCTCTCAGTCTCACTGTCTCTCAGTCTCGCTCCCCCCTCATCTCGTCTCTCAGTCTCACTGTCTCTCAGTCTCGCTCCCCTCAGCCTCCTCACTGTCTCTCAGTCTCGCTCCCCCTCAGTCTCTCAGTCTCACTGTCTCTCAGTCTCGCTCCTCCTCCTCAGTCTCTCAGTCTCACTGTCTCTCAGTCTCGCTCCTCAGTCTCTCACTGTCTCTGTCTCGCTCCCCCTCAGCCTCTCAGTCTCACTGTCTCTCAGTCTCGCTCCTCCTCAGTCTCTCAGTCTCACTGTCTCTCAGTCTCGCTCCTCCTCAGTCTCTCAGTCTCACTGTCTCTCAGTCTCGCTCCTCCTCAGTCTCTCAGTCTCACTGTCTCTCAGTCTCGCTCCCCCTCAGTCTCTCAGTCTCACTGTCTCTCAGTCTCGCTCCTCCTCAGTCTCTCAGTCTCACTGTCTCTCAGTCTCACTCCCCCTCAGTCTCTCAGTCTCACTGTCTCTCAGTCTCGCTCCCTCTCAGTCTCTCAGTCTCACTGTCTCTCAGTCTCGCTCCCCCTCAGCCTCTCACTGTCTCTCAGTCTCGCTCCCTCTCAGTCTCTCATTGTCTCTCAGTCTCGCTCCCCCTCAGTCTCTCACTGTCTCTCAGTCTCGCTCCCCCTCAGTCTCTCACTGTCTCTCAGTCTCGCTCCCCCTCAGTCTCTCACTGTCTCTCAGTCTCGCTCCCTCTCAGTCTCTTTGTCTCTCAGTCACGCTCCCCCTCAGTCTCTCACTGTCTCTCAGTCTCGCTCCCCCTCAGTCTCTCATTGTCTCTCAGTCTCGCTCCCCCTCAGTCTCTCAGTCTCTCACTGTCTCTCAGTCTTGCTCCCCCTCAGTCTCTCAGTCTCTCACTGTCTCTCAGTCTCGCTCCCTCTCAGTCTCTCAGTCTCACTGTCTCTCAGTCTCGCTCCCTCTCAGTCTCTCAGTCTCGCTCTGTCCCTCTCGTATCTCAGTCTCACTGTCTCTCAGTCTCGCTCCCTCTCAGTCTCGCTCTGTCCCTCTCCTATCTCAGTCTCACTGTCTCTCAGTCTCGCTCTGTCCCTCTCGTATCTCAGTCTCACTGTCTCTCAGTCTCGCTCCTTCTCAGTCTTGCTCTGTCCCTCTCCTATCTCAGTCTCACTGTCTCTCAGTCTCGCTCTGTCCCTCTCGTATCTCAGTCTCACTGTCTCTCAGTCTCGCTCCTTCTCAGTCTCGCTCTGTCCCTCTCCTATCTCAGTCTCACTGTCTCTCAGTCTCGCTCTGTCCCTCTCGTATCTCAGTCTCACTGTCTCTCAGTCTCGCTCTGTCCCTCTCGTATCTCAGTCTCACTGTCTCTCAGTCTTGCTCTGTCCCTCTCTTATCTCAGTCTCTCACTTCGTCTCTCAGACTTGATCAATCCTCTCTCCTTCTCTTTGATTTGATTTGATTCGATTTATTATTGTCACATAGAATCATCGAATCCCTACAGTACAGAAAGAGGCCATTCAGCCCATCGAGTCTGCACCAGTAATCCCACTCAGGCCTTACCCCCATATTCCTACATATTTACCCACTAATCCCTCTAACCTACGCATCTTTGGACACTAAGGGACAATTTAGCATGGCCAATCCACCCTAACCTACACATCTTTGGACTGTAACCCACATGTATTGGGATACAGTGAAAAGTATTGTTTAGAACATAGAACATAGAACACCACAGCACAAACAGGCCCTTCGGTCCACAAGTTGTGCCGAACACATCAAAACCTACCCAGCCATAGACCTATCTATAACCCCCAATCCCATTGGATCCCATATACTCATCCAGAAGTCTTTTAAAAGACCCCAGCGAGTTCGCCTCGACCACCACCGACGGCAGCCGATTCCATTCACTCACCACCCTCTGAGTGAAAAACTTTCCCCTAGCATCCCCTCTGTACTTGCTTCCCTGCACCTTAAATCTGTGCCCTCTCGTCACGACCATTTCAGCCCTGGGAAATAGTCTCTGAGAGTCCACCCTATCTATTCCTCTCAACATCTTGTAAACCTCTATCAGGTCGCCTCTCAACCTTCGTCTCTCCAGGGAGAACAGTCCCAGCTCCCTCAACCTGTCTTCATAAGGCATGCCTCCCAATCCAGGCAACATCCTTGTAAATCTCCTCTGCACCCTTTCAATAGCTTCCACGTCCTTCCTATAGTGAGGCGACCAGAACTGCGCACAGTACTCCAAGTGTGGTCTGACAAGGGTCCTATAAAGCTGCAGCATTACCTCCTGACTCCTGAACTCAATCCCTCGATGAATGAAGGCCAGTACACCGTAAGCTTTCTTAACCACATCCTCCACCTGGGAGGCCGATTTGAGAGTCTTATGGACCCGGACCCCAAGATCCCTCTGCTCTTCCACACAGCTAAGACTCCTACCTTTGATAGTGTACTCATTCATCCCGTTGGATCTGCCAAAATGGACCACAACACATTTATCCGCGTTGAAGTCCATCTGCCACTTCTCCGCCCAGTCTTGCATCCTGTCGATGTCATGCTGCAACTTCTGACATCCCTCCAGACCATCCACAACACCACCGACCTTCGTGTCATCGGCGAACTTACTCACCCATCCCTCCACTTCCTCATCCAGGTCATTTATGAAAATGACAAACAGCAAGGGTCCTAGAACAGATCCCTGGGGCACTCCACTGGTGACCGACCTCCATGCAGAAAAAGAGCCATCCACAACCACCCTCTGCCTTCTGCAGGCAAGCCAGTTCTGGATCCACAAGGCCAAAGCCCCTTGGATCCCATGGCCTCTCACCTTCTCAAGAAGTCTTGCATGTGGGACCTTGTCAAATGCCTTGCTGAAGTCCATGTACACCACGTCCACTGCTCTTCCTTCATCAATGTGTTCAGTCACATTTTCGAAGAACTCAATTAAGCTTGTAAGGCATCTTACAACGTTTCTTGAGTGCTATACAGACAAACCATACCATTCATAGAGAAGGAAAGGAGAGGGTGCAGAATGTAGTGTTACAGTCACAGCGAGGGGTGTAGAGAAAGATCAACTTAATGCGAGGTGGGTCCATTCAAAAGTCTGACAGCAGCAGGGAAGAAGCTGTTCTTGAGTCGGTCGGTACAGGACCTCAGACTTTTGTCTATCCTTGCCTCTCCATCTCTCTCGCTCTCCCTTTCTCACTCTTGCTTACTCCCTCTGTCTCAATCAATTCATTTTAGAGAGAAATGAATTGATTGGGGATAGTCAGCATGCTTTTGTGAAGGGTAGGTCGTGCCTTACTAACCTCATTGAGTTTTTTGAAAAAGTGACTAAAGAGGTGGATGGGGGTAAGGAGGTTGATGTGGTATATATGGACTTTAGTAAGGCGTTTGATAAGGTGGCCCATGGAAGACTTCTGCAGAAAATGCAGATGTATGGGATAGAGTGTGATTTAGCTAATTGGGTTAGGAATTGGCTAGCAGATAGAAGACAGAGGGTGGTGGTTGATGGGAGATATTCATCGTGGAGTTCGGTGACAAGTGGTGTACCTCAGGGGTCTGTTTTGGGCCCCTGCTGTTTGTAATTTTTATAAATGATCTGGATGAGGGTATTGAAGGATGGATTAGTAAATTTGCAGATGACACTAAAGTCGGTGGAGTGGTAGATAGTGAAGAGGGGGTGTTATAGTTTGCAGAGAGACTTGGACAAGTTGCAGAGCTGGGCCGAGAGGTGGCAAATGGAGTTTAATGTGGAAAAGTGTGAGGTAATTCACTTTGGCAGGAATAACAAATGTGTACAGTATAGGGCTAATGGTAGGACTCTTAATAGTGTTGAAAAACAGAGGGATCTTGGTGTATATGTGCATAGATCCCTGAAAGTTGGCAGTCAAGTTGATAAGTTTGTTAAGAAGGCATATGGAGTCTTACCTTTTATTGGTAGGGGGATTGAATTTCGGAGCCGCAACGTCATGTTGCAACTGTACAAAACTCTAGTGCGGCCGCACTTGGAGTATTGTGTGCAGTTCTGGTCCCCACATTATAAGAAGATGTGGAGGCATTGGAGAGGGTACAGAGGAGGTTTACCAGGATGTTGCCTGGTATGGAGGGCAGGTCTTATGTAGAGAGGCTGAGGGATTTGAGGTTGTTTTCGTTAGAAAGGAGGCAGCTAAGAGGGGACCTAATTGAAACATATAAGATGATTAGAGGTTTAGATAGGGTGGACAGTGATAGCCTTTTTCCTAGGATGGAGAAAGCTAGCACGAGGGACACAGCTTTAAATTAAGGGGTGATAGTTATAGGACGGATATCAGAGGTAGGTTCTTTACTCAAAGTGTGATTAGGGAGTGGAATGCCCTGCCTGCAGCTGTTGTAGATGCGCCAAGTTTGGTGGTGTTTAAGAGATTAGTAGATAAGTTTATGGAAGAGAAGGGAATGGTTTAGTTTGGAGGGGCAGTGCTTTTTATATTGGTCGGCGCAACATTGAAGGCCGAAGGGCCTGTTCTGTGCTGTAATGTTCTATGTTCTATGGCTCGTTGTTGCCCTCTCCTTTTCTCTGACACTCATTTGCTCAGTTCCTTTCCATCTTTCTCGCTCTCAATCTTTTATACCTGTGGTGACGTATCAATATTTCTCGTCAGAAAACGTCAATTTCAAATTTAATAGGTTGATGGTAGCTAAGTGGCTGATTCAAGTTTGATTGTTGTTATGGATAACTACTGCTTGGCCTCTGATACAAATGTTTCAGTCTGAAACTCAATACTGTTTCTTCCCCTAGCATTTTTATAATCTTTAAAAAAAAATTTGACAAGCACTAAATTCCAACATTCCGATTCTAAATCTACAATTACTTTACTCAACATCTCAACAGCGAACAAAGAAAGAACAAAGAACAAGAACAGAAACCGTGTGCGAGTACAGAGTCCGTATCCTTCCATTCCCATCCAATCCCTTCGGCCAGTATTTGTCCAGTTGCTCCTTAAATGTCACTATCGTACCTGCTCCAACCACCTCCCCGGGCAGTGAGTTCCAGGCACCCACCACCCTCTGTGTAAAAAAAAAATCTGCATCTCCTTTAAACCTTGCCCCTCACACCTTAAACCTGTGCTAGCCCTCCCGCGTAATTGACTCTGGGGGAAAAAGCTTCTGACTATCCACTCTGTCCCTCATAATCTTGTAGACTTCTATCAGGGTCTCCCCCTCAACCTCCAGTGAGAACAAACTGAGTTTAGAACATATTACATAGAAAACTACAGCACAAACAGGCCCTTCGGCCCACAACTTGCGCCAATGATATCCCTACCTACCAGGCCTATCTATAACCCTCAATCCTATTAAATCCCATGTACTCATCCAGAAGTCTCTTAAAAGACCCCAGCGAGTTTGCTTCTACCACCACCAACGGCAGCCGATTCCACTCACCCACCATCCTCTGAGTGAAAAACTTACCCCTAACATCTCCTCTGTACTTGCCCCCCCAGCACCTTAAACCTGTGTCCTCTCGTAGCGACCATTTCAGCCCTGGGAAATAGCTTCCGAGAATCCACCCTATCTATACCTCTCAACCTCTATCAGGTCACCTCTCATCCTTCGTCTCTCCAGGGAGAAAAGACCAAGCTCCTCAACCTATCCCCATAGCTAATGCCCTCCATACCAGGGCAACATCCTGATAAATCTTTTCTATACCCTCTCCAAAGCCTCCACATCCTTCTGTTATTGTGGCGACCAGAGTTGAACACTATATTCCAAGTGCGGCCTGACTAAGGTTCTATAAAGCTGCAGCGTGACTTGCCAATTTTTAAACTCGGTGCCCCAGCCGATGAAGGAAAGCATGTCGTGTGCCTTCTTGACTACCTTCTCCACCTGCGTTGCCGCTTTCAGTGGACCTGTACACCCAGATCCCTCTACAGCACTTGTACATTCTCATCCAAATAGTTGATACAGATAACAAACAGCAATGGGCCCAGCACTGACCCCTGAGGTACACCACTAATCACAGGCATTCAGTTCAAGATACGTAGCAGAACTATCAGGAGTGTAGGTGCACAGAGAGATCCACAGATCCTCTAAGATGGCAGCACAGGTAGGGAAGAGACCATGCGGCATGCTGCCTTCATCAGGCAGGGGATCGAGTGTTAAAATTGGTAAATTATGTTACAATTATATAAAACATTGGTTAGGTCACATTTGGAACACTGTGTCCAATCTTGGTCGCCAGAAGGACTTGGAGACTTTGGAGGAAGTGATGAAAAAGTTGACCAGGATGTCGCCCTGGTATGGAGGGCATTACGGGGACGGAATAGAAAGGATCAAGCGCTTCAGGTTTCTCGGTGTCCAGATCACCAACAACCTGTCCTGGTCCCTCCCAATGCCGACACTACAGTTAAGAAAGGCCCAACAACTTTCTCAGGAGACTAAGGAAATTTGGCACATCCGCTACGACTCTCACCAACTTTTACAGATGCCCCGTAGAAAGCATTCTTTCTGGGTTTGTACCACAGCTCGGTCTGGGCTCCTGCTCTGCCCAAGACCCGCGAGGAACTACAAAAGGCTGGTGAATGTAGCCCCAATCCCATCACACAAACCCCAGCCTCCCATCCATTGACTATGTCTTCTCTTCCCACTGTCTCAGGGAAAAACATTCAGCATAATTAAGGACCCCCCCCCCCGCAACGCACCCCGGACATTCTCTCTCCCACCTTCTTCCATCGGGAAAAAAAGTCTGAGGTCCCGTACCGACCGACTCAAGAACAGCTTCTTCCCTGCTGCTGTCAGACTTTTGAATGGACCCACCTCGCATTAAGTTGATCTTTCTCTACACCCCTCGCTGTGACTGTAACACTACATTCTGCACCCTCTCCTTTCCTTCTCTATGAGTGGTATGCTTTGTCTGTACAGCGCGCAAGAAACAATACTTTTCACTGTATCCCGATACACGTGACAATAAATAAATCAAATCAAAATCTCACTGTGACTGTAACACTACATTCTGCACTCCTTTCCTTCTCTGTGAATGGTATGCTTTGTCTGTATAGCACACAAGAAACAATACTTTGCACTGTATTCCATTACATGTGACAGTAATAAATCAAATTGGCTATGAAGAGAGATTGAGTAAACTGGGATTGTTCTCCCTGGAAATTCGGAAGTTGAGGGATGACCTGATAGAAGATTATAAAATTATGAGGGGTACAGTTAGGGTGAACAATTGGAAGCTTTTTCCCAGAGCAGGAATGACAATTACAAGGGAGCACAAGTTGAGGGGAAGGGGGGGAAAGGTTCAGTGGAGATATGTGGGGTACGTTTTTTACATAGAGGGTGGTGGGGGCCTGGAATGCACTGCCAAATGAGGTGGTTGAGGCAGATGCGTTAGACACGTTTAAAACTTATCTGGATAGATATGTGAATGGACAGAGGGATACAGGCCATTAGTTTAGACAGGATAACATGGTTAGTGCAGGCTTGGAGGGCTGAAGGGCCTGTCCCTGTGCTGTACTGTTCTTTGTTCTTGCACAAGCATCCTTCCACTATTATCCTCAGCTTCCTATCATCAAGACAATTGTACATCCAATTTTCCAACTCTCCCTGGACACAGATAGAACTAATCTCCCTGTGCCTGAAGAGGCGCCCGTCACTGCGGTTTCAAATGATGGCACTTCTGTGTAAACACCCCCGATAGAGGAGTTAGCTCCCCCTCCCGAAAGACTTGATTTATCATTGAGTAAATTCCCGTGCTCAAAGTTGGATGATCAGCGACTGTGTAAATTGACAATTGTATCAAGGGACATAAAGAGGAGGGATGTGGTGACAATGACCCAGGGACAACCAGGTAACAGGCGGGGGGATGGGTGGGTGGGGAGGGCGGGGAGGAGGAAGCGGGTTGGGGTAAGGGGGTAGAGGGAGGGGAAGGAGGAAGGGGGAGGTGGAGGGAAAAGGGGGGAGGATGAGGGGAAGGGAGCAGGAGGGGGAGGGGAAGAAGAAGATGAGGAGTGGGAGGGGTAAGGGGAAGAGGGAAGGTGGAATTGTTCTCTTTTTCTCTCTCTTTTACACACTCTCACACACATACTCTCGCACATACTCTCCCTCACACACACACTCTGTCACACATACTCTCTCACACACTCTCTCTCTCTCACACACACACACACTCTCTCACACACACTCACACACACTGTCTCCCACTCACACACTCTCACACACACACACTTTCTCTCACACTCTCTCTCACACACACACACACACTCTCTCTCTCTCTCACACACACTCTCTCTCTCACACACACACAACACACTCTCTCACACAACACACACACTCTCTCACCACACACACTCTCTCTCACACACACACACACACACTCTCACACACACTCTCTCTCTCACACACACACACACACTCTCACACAACACACACACACTCTCTCCCACTCACACACTCTCACACACACACACACTCTCACACACTCTCTCTCACACAACACACACTCTCTCTCTCTCTCTCACACACACATTCTCTCTGACACACACACCCTCTGATACACACACTCTCACATACACACTCTTTCATACATACACTCTCTCTCTCACACACACTCTCTCTCTCACGCACTCTCTCTCCCTCACACACACACTCTCTCTCTCTCACACCACAGTATCTCTCACACACACTCTCTCTCATCACACACATTCTCTCCCTCACACACACATCTCTCTCTCTCACACACATTCTCTCCCTCACACACACACTCTCTCTCACACACACTCTCTCTCACACACACACTCTCCCTCATGCAACACTCTCTCCCTCACGCACACACTCTCTTCCTCATCACACACTTCTCCCTCACGCACACACTCTCTCACACACACACTCTCTCTCTCTCACACACAGTCTCTCTCATACACACACTTTCTCTCACAAACACTCTCCTCTAACACACACACACACACTCTCTCTCACACACACTCTCTCTCACACACACACTCTCCCTCATGCACACACTCTCTCCCTCACGCACACACTCTCTTCCTCACACACACTCTCTCCCTCACGCACACACTCTCTCACACACACACTCTCTCTCTCTCACACACAGTCTCTCTCATACACACACTTTCTCTCACAAACACTCTCTCTCTAACACAC
>JAGIQG010000040.1:304726-317812 GCA_024679065.1 Sphyrna mokarran | reverse complement strand
GTGTGGAGAGAGTGATAGTGTGTGTGAGAGGTGTTGTGTCGTGTAGATGTGAGAGTGTGTGTGTGTGTGAGAGAGAGAGTGTGTGAGAGAGAGTGTGTGTGTGTGAGAGAGAGAGAGTGTGTGTGTGAGAGAGAGTGTGTGTGTGAGAGAGTGTGTGTGTGACAGAGAGAGTGTGTGTGTGAGAGAGAGAGTGTGTGTGTGTGAGAGAGAGAGAGAGAGTGTGTGTGAGAGAGAGTGTGTGCGTGTGAGACAGAGTGTATGTGTACGAGTGTGTGTGTGAGAGAGAGTGTGTGTGTGTATGTGTGAGAGAGAGTGTGTGCGCGTATGTGTGAGTGTGCAAATGTGTGTGTGAAAGTGTACGTCTATGTGTGTGGGAGTGTGTGTGTGCATGTGTGTGTGTGTTTGTGTGTGTGTGTGACAGAGTGTGTGCGTGTGTGTGTGTGTGCGCACATGTGTGTGTGAGTGTGCACATGTGTGTGTGAAAGTGTGCGTGTACGTGTGTGAGAGAGTGTGTGTGTGTCTGTAAGAGAGTGTGTGCATGTGTGTGGTGTGTGAGAGTGTGGTGTGGTTTGTGTGTGGTTGTGAGAGAGAGAGTGTGGTGTGGGAGAGAGAGTGGTGTGTGTGAGAGAGAGAGTGTGTGTGTGTGAGAGAGAGAGTGTGTGTGTGTGAGAGAGAGAGTGTGTGTGTGAGAGAGAGGTGTGTGTGTGAGAGGAGTGTGTGTGTGAGAGAGAGAGTGTGTGTGTGTGAGAGAGAGAGTGTGTGTGTGTGAGAGAGAGAGTGTGTGTGTGTGGGAGAGAGAGTGTGTGTGTGTGAGAGAGAGAGTGTGTGTGTGTGAGAGAGAGAGTGTGTGTTGTGAGAGAGAGTGTGTGTGTGTTGTGCGTGTGAGAGAGTGTGTGTGTGAGAGAGAGAGTGTGCGTATGTGTGTGTGAGAGAGAGAGAGTGTGTGTGTGCGAATGTGTGTGTGCAAGTGTGTGTGTGTGTGCGAGTGTGTGCGAGTGTGTGTGTGCGAGTGTGTGCGTGTGTGTGAGAGAGTGTGTACGTGTGTGTGTGTGTGAGAGAGAGAGAGAGTGTGTGCATGTCTAAGCACACGTGTGCATATGTGTGTGTGAAAGTGTGTGTGTGTGTGAGAGTGTGTGTGTGTGTGAGAGAGACAGAGTATGTGTGAGTGTGAGAGTGTGTGTGTGACAGAGAGAGAGAGGGAGACAGAGAGAGAGGCACAAAGAGAGACAGAGAGAGAGACACACAGAGAGAAAGGTAGACAGGGAGACACAGGGTGATACAGGGAGACAGAGAGAAAGAGGTACAGAGAGAGAATGAGTTCTGGGATCGGACAGAGAGAGGATATGTCCCCTTTTCTTTGTACTCTGTGTGAGAGAGAGTGCGAGGGAGACAGAGACAGGAAGACAGAGAGAGAATGTGTCTTGTAGACGGTACACACCCAATGCTGCCACTGTGTGTGTGTGGGTGGTGGAGGGAGTGAGTGTTTATGGGTGGGGTGCTGGATCTCCTTTGCCTCAAAGGGTGGTAGAGGGGTGCAGAAACCTTCACTGCATTTGAAGGCAGGACAGTTTGGTGATGCTTGAGGCACTGTGAGCTCCCCTGGGGTGGGGGAGTGTAGATTAAGCTGTTGATAGAACAGCAAACACAGAAACTAGAAGCAGGAGGAGGCCATTCAGCCCTTTGAGCCTGCTAGACCATGCATTTTGATCATGGCTGATCATCACATTCAATATCCCTCGATCCCTTTAGCCCCAGGAGCTATATCCAATTTCTACTTGAAATCGCACAATGTTTTAGCCTCAACTACTTTCTGTGGGAGTGAATTCCACCCTCCGAGTGAAGACATTTGTCCTCATCTGAGTCTTGAAAGGTTTAACCTGTATCCTCAGACTATGACCCTCAGGTTTTGGACTCCCCCCAGCAGTGGGAGCATTCTTTCTGAATTTACCCTGTCCAATCCTGTTGGAATTTAATATTTCCAGGTCAGATGGGAGGGGCCGAAGGACTATGTCCTCTGGCAGTTGACCTTCCATTCTCCTCACACTGAGGAGATTGGAGATTTTGTGTGCAAAGATGTGCAGGTTAGGTGGATTGGCCATGCTAAATTGTCCCTTAGTGTCCAAAGATGTGCAGGTTAGGTGGATTGGCCATGCTAAATTGTCCCTTAGTGTCCAAAGATGTGCAGGTTGGGTGGATTGGCTGTGCTAAATTGCCCCTTGGCGTCCAAAGATGTGCAGGTTAGTTGGATTGGCCATGCTAAATTGTCCCTTAGTGTCCAAAGATGTACAGATTAGGTGGATTGGCCATGCTAAATTGTCCCTCAGTGTCCAAAGATGTACAGATTACGTAGATTGGCCATGCTAAATTGTCCCTTAGTGTCCAAAGATGTGCAGGTTAGGTGGATTACAACGAATGGTGTTGTTAATATCTGCTCTCTCTCTCTCCTCTATCCCTGCAGGAGTACGATGTGGAGACCCCTTATGGGACTCTCCATGTGACTATCCATGGATCGCCCAAGGGGAACCGCCCCGCCATCCTCACCTACCACGATATTGGCCTGAACCGTAAGTAGATGCCCCCTGGTGTCTGGAGGCCCATGGTCCTGCTGCGGGAGGGGGGGGGGGGGGGGGGGGGGGGGGGGGGGGGGGTGGCAGCAGTCGCTGCCTACGGGGCTTGGCGTTCCCATTGGAAGCTCGACGTCTGGCCACCATCATCTTGGGGTTGAGGTCCCCCAGTTTGGGAACTGGTTGTGCGCGGAGAGTACAGGGTGAGGGTGGTGGGGGCGGGGTGTGCGGGCATGGGGCCGTTGGTATTGTGCGGTATAGGGAGTGGGTGCTATCAAAGTATGGGGGGGGGGGTGCGCAGAATCCCCAAAATATCAACATCCACCCCCCCCCATCGATTCCTGGTCAGTTAGACATTCACGGTCAGCGCCGGTTAGGAGGGGTTTGACCCTGGGGACTGGTGTGGTGGCAGATCAGAGGGTAGAAGAAAGTTGCTGTGCAGGTGCAGCGTATGATAAAAAAGGCAAATAGTAAATTACCCCTTAGTGTCCAAAGATGTGCAGGTTAGGTGGATTGGCCATGCTAAATTGTCTCTTAGTGTCCAAAGATGTGCAGGTTAGATGGATTGGCCATGCTAATTGTCCCTTAGTGTCCAAAGATGTGCAGGTTAGGTGGATTGGCCATGCTAAATTGTCTCTTAGTGTCCAAAGATGTGCAGGTTAGGTGGATTGGCCATGCTAAATGGCCCTTAGTGTCCAAAATGTGCAGGTTAGGTGGATTGGCCATGCTTAAATTGTCTCTTAGTATCCAAAGATGTGCAGGTTAGGGTGGATTGGCCATGCTAAATTGTTCCCCATTAGTGTCCAAAGATGTGCAGGTTAGATGGATTGGCCATGCTAAATTGTCCCTTAGTGTCCAAAGATGTGCAGGTTAGATGGATTGGCCATGCTAAATTGTCCCTTAGTGTCCAAAGATGTGCAGGTTAGGTGGATTGGCCATGCTAAATTGCCTCTTAGTGTCCAAAGATGTGCAGGTTAGGTGGATTGGCCATGCTAAATTGTCCTCTAGTATCCAAAGATGTGCAGGTTAGGTGGATTGGCCATGCTAAATTGTCCCTTAGTGTCCAAAGATGTGCAGGTTAGATGGATTGGCCATGCTAAATTGTCCCTTAGTGTCCAAAGATGTGCAGGTTAGGTGGATTGGCCGTGCTAAATTGTCTCTTAGTGTCCAAAGATGTGCAGGTTAGGTGGATTGGCCATGCTAAATTGTCCCTTAGTGTCCAAAGATGTGCAGGTTAGGTGGATTGGCCATGCTAAATTGTCTCTTAGTGTCCAAAGATGTGCAGGTTAGGTGGATTGGCCATGCTAAATTGTCCCTTAGTGTCCAAAGATGTACAGGTTAGGGTGGATTGGCCGTGCTAAATTGTCCCTTAGTGTCCAAAGATGTGCAGGTTAGGTGGATTGGCCATGCTAAATTGTCCCTTAGTGTCCAAAGATGTGCAGGTTAGGTGGATTGGCCATGCTAAATTGTCCCTTAGTGTCCAAAGATGTGCAGGTTAGGTGGATTGGCCATGCTAAATTGTCCTTAGTATCCAAAGATGTACAGGTTAGATGGATTGGTCATGCTAAATTGTCCCTTAGTGTCCAAAGATGTGCGGGTTGTGGATTGACCATGCAAAATTGTCCCTTAGTGTCCAAAGATGTGCAGGTTAGGTGGATTGGCCATGCTAAATTGTCCCTTAGTGTCCAAAGATGTGCAGGTTAGGTGGATTGGCCATGCGAAATTGTCCCTTAGTGTCCAAAGATGTGCAGGTTAGGTGGATTGGCCATGCTAAATTGTCCCTTAGTGTCCAAAGATGTGCAGGTTAGGTGGATTGGCCATGCTAAATTGTCCCCTCTTGTTAGGGGGTCTAGCTAGGGTAAATAAATAGGGTTATGGGATAGGGCCTGGATAGGATTGTGGTCGGTGCAGAGTCGATGGGCCAAATGGGGGATGAGGTGGGGGAGGGTGGGTTTAGGTGTGATAATCATAGGCGGGTGAGTCAATGATTGGGGAGAGGAAGGGGCAGGAATTGCACGTTAACCAGTTCTTGTCTGTCTAACCCTTGTTTTTTCACCCCTCCCTACCCCCACTCCCCTCTCTCCCCACGTCCTCACCACCTCATTCCCCCCACCACACCCTTCAGATAAGACCTGCTTCAACAGCCTCTTCAAATTTGAGGATATGCTGGAGATAACCAAGAACTTTGTGGTGTGCCACATCGATGCACCCGGGCAGCAGGAGGGAGCTGCCCCTTTCCCACCCGGGTAAGTGCCACAGGCCCGAGGCCTCACACCTGGATTGTGTCAGTCCCCCAGCCCCTATCCTTCCCTCATTGTCCCCCTTCCACTTCGAACCCTCTCCTCTCCTTCCCCTCCTCCACTCGCCGCCTCTGTGGGACTTCTTCCCCCTTAGTTTGGCCTCCCCAGCTCTCGCTGGACCTCGGCCTGAGGGAAATGTGGGCGACACCAGGCCTACGGATAGACGTGGAGCCTAATCCGAGAAACTGAGCCCAATACTGGGCCCAAACTGCTCAGTGAGCGGATGAGGCCTACACTTGAATAAAATGTAGCCTACTAGGCCTAAGGCCTGATGAAAGGTTAGGGCCTGTAACTGAGGGAAATGTGGCCAAAACTGGGAATACTGGGCCTGATTGAGCCTACTACACCTGAGAAAGTGTGGACAAAACTGGGCCTGTACTGCTGGTAAAGGGATTGAGGCTACACCTGAGGGAAATGCGACCAAAACCTGGCCTACTGGGCTTAATGACGGGATTGGGTTTACAGCTGAATAGAATGTGGCCAAAATTGGGCCGACAAGGCCTGAGAAAATGTGGCCAACACAAGGCCTGAAGCCTGATAAAGCGGTTGAGCCTGTGAAGAAAACTAGGCCAATCTTGGGCTAAGGGACCTAGAAAAGGATTGGGCCGACATTTGAAAAAGGGAAAAAATGTCTCAGTCTTGGTCTAAGTTTAAGTGGGCGGCCAATTTGATCTCTCAGTCATAATGAAATGGCGGGAGTGGGTGCAAAGTCATTTCTCAACAGCGGCACTCTGAATCTAACCCCGTGCTGTACCTGTCCTGGGAGTGTTTGATGGGGGACAGTGTAGAGGGAGCTTTACTCTGTATCTAACCCCGTGCTGTACCTGTCCTGGGAGTGTTTGATGGGGGACAGTGTAGAGGGAGCTTTACTCTGTATCTAACCCCGTGCTGTACCTGTCCTGGGAGTGTTTGATGGGGACAGTGTAGAGGGAGCTTTACTCTGTATCTAACCCCGTGCTGTACCTGTCCTGGGAGTGTTTGATGGGGACAGTGTAGAGGGAGCTTTACTCTGTATCTAACCCCGTGCTGTACCTGTCCTGGGAGTGTTTGATGGGGACAGTGTAGAGGGAGCTTTACTCTGTATCTAACCCCTGTACCTGTCCTGGGAGTGTTTGATGGGGGACAGTGTAGAGGGAGCTTTACTCTGTATCTAACCCTGCTGTACCTGTCCTGGGAGTGTTTGATGGGACAGTGTAGAGGGAGCTTTACTCTGTATCTAACCCGTGCTGTACCTGTCCTGGGAGTGTTTGATGGGGACAGTGTAGAGGGAGCTTTACTCTGTATCTAACCCCGTGCTGTACCTGTCCTGGGAGTGTTTGATGGGGGACAGTGTAGAGGGAGCTTTACTCTGTATCTAACCCCGTGCTGTACCTGTCCTGGGAGTGTTTGATGGGGGACAGTGTAGAGGGAGCTTTACTCTGTATCTAACCCCGTGCTGTACCTGTCCTGGGAGTGTTTGATGGGGACAGTGTAGAGGGAGCTTTACTCTGTATCTAACCCCGTGCTGTACCTGTCCTGGGAGTGTTTGATGGGGACAGTGTAGAGGGAGCTTTACTCTGTATCTAACCCCGTGCTGTACCTGTCCTGGGAGTGTTTGATGGGGGGACAGTGTAGAGGGAGCTTTACTCTGTATCTAACCTGTGCTGTACCTGTCCTGGGAGTGTTTGATGGGGGACAGTGTAGAGGGAGCTTTACTCTGTATCTAACCCCGTGCTGTACCTGTCCTGGGAGTGTTTGATGGGGGGACAGTGTAGAGGGAGCTTTACTCTGTATCTAACCCCGTGCTGTACCTGTCCTGGGAGTGTTTGATGGGGGGACAGTGTAGAGGGAGCTTTACTCTGTATCTAACCCCGTGCTGTACCTGTCCTGGGAGTGTTTGATGGGGGACAGTGTAGAGGGAGCTTTACTCTGTATCTAACCCCGTGCTGTACCTGTCCTGGGAGTGTTTGATGGGGGACAGTGTAGAGGGAGCTTTACTCTGTATCTAACCCCGTGCTGTACCTGTCCTGGGAGTGTTTGATGGGGGACAGTGTAGAGGGAGCTTTACTCTGTATCTAACCCCGTGCTGTACCTGTCCTGGGAGTGTTTGATGGGGACAGTGTAGAGGGAGCTTTACTCTGTATCTAACCCCGTGCTGTACCTGTCCTGGGAGTGTTTGATGGGGGACAGTGTAGAGGGAGCTTTACTCTGTATCTAACCCCGTGCTGTACCTGTCCTGGGAGTGTTTGATGGGGACAGTGTAGAGGGAGCTTTACTCTGTATCTAACCCCGTGCTGTACCTGTCCTGGGAGTGTTTGATGGGGGACAGTGTAGAGGGAGCTTTACTCTGTATCTAACCCCGTGCTGTACCTGTCCTGGGAGTGTTTGATGGGGGACAGTGTAGAGGGAGCTTTACTCTGTATCTAACCCCGTGCTGTACCTGTCCTGGGAGTGTTTGATGGGGGACAGTGTAGAGGGAGCTTTACTCTGTATCTAACCCCGTGCTGTACCTGTCCTGGGAGTGTTTGATGGGGGACAGTGTAGAGGGAGCTTTACTCTGTATCTAACCCCGTGCTGTACCTGTCCTGGGAGTGTTTGATGGGGGACAGTGTAGAGGGAGCTTTACTCTGTATCTAACCCCGTGCTGTACCTGTCCTGGGAGTGTTTGATGGGGGCAGTGTAGAGGGAGCTTTACTCTGTATCTAACCCCGTGCTGTACCTGTCCTGGGAGTGTTTGATGGGGGACAGTGTAGAGGGAGCTTTACTCTGTATCTAACCCCGTGCTGTACCTGTCCTGGGAGTGTTTGATGGGGGACAGTGTAGAGGGAGCTTTACTCTGTATCTAACCCCGTGCTGTACCTGTCCTGGGATGGGGGACAGTGTAGAGGGAGCTTTACTCTGTATCTAACCCCGTGCTGTACCTGTCCTGGGAGTGTTTGATGGGGGGACAGTGTAGAGGGAGCTTTACTCTGTATCTAACCCCGTGCTGTACCTGTCCTGGGAGTGTTTGATGGGGGGACAGTGTAGAGGGAGCTTTACTCTGTATCTAACCCCGTGCTGTACCTGTCCTGGGAGTGTTTGATGGGGGACAGTGTAGAGGGAGCTTTACTCTGTATCTAACCCCGTGCTGTACCTGTCCTGGGAGTGTTTGATGGGGGACAGTGTAGAGGGAGCTTTACTCTGTATCTAACCCCGTGCTGTACCTGTCCTGGGAGTGTTTGATGGGGGACAGTGTAGAGGGAGCTTTACTCTGTATCTAACCCCGTGCTGTACCTGTCCTGGGAGTGTTTGATGGGGGGACAGTGTAGAGGGAGCTTTACTCTGTATCTAACCCCGTGCTGTACCTGTCCTGGGAGTGTTTGATGGGGACAGTGTAGAGGGAGCTTTACTCTGTATCTAACCCTGTGCTGTACCTGTCCTGGGAGTGTTTGATGGGGGACAGTGTAGAGGAAGCTTTACTCTGTATCTAATCCCATGCTGTACCTGTCCTGGGAGTGTTTGATGGGGAGGGAGAGCTAATGTTTTGGGGTGTGTTTTGTCTTGCACTGACCAGTGTTTGTCACCCGTTAGGTACCAGTACCCGTCAATGGAACAGCTGTGTGAAATGTTGCCCTGTGTCATACAATATTTCAAGTAAGTCTGTGCCTGACCTTCACTGTAAAGTATGTGGATCATCGATCACCCCATGTTGCTTCCCTCCTGATAATATGGGGAGGCACGATAGCACAGTGGGTTAGCATTGCTGCTTCACAGCTCCAGTGATCTGGGTTTGATTCCCGGCTCGGGTCACTGTCTGTGTGGAGTTTGCACATTCTCCTCGTATCTGCGTGGGTTTCCTCCGGGCGCTCCGGTTTCCTCCCACAGTCCAAAGATATACGGGTTAGGTTGACTGGCTATGGTAAGAAATTGCCCCTTAGTGTCCTGAGATGCGGAGGTTAGAGGGATGAGTGGGTATAATATGTAGGGATATGGGGGTAAGGGCTTGGGTGGGATTGTGTTTGGTGCAGATTTGATGGGCCAAAGGGCCTCTTTCTGCGCTGCAGGGATTCTATGATAATCTTTGGGTTATTCATACTCTCAGACAATCCCTGCAGGAGGCCATTCGGCCCATTGAGTCTACACCAAGAGCAATCCTACCCCAGGCATTTCCTCATAACCCCACGTATTTACCCTGCTAATTCCCCCTGACACTAAGCATGGCCAATTCCCGCTAACCTGCACAGAAATCCTGCTCATGTTCCGGGAGAGCCAGGTTCGAATCCCACTACAGCAGATGGTGGAATTTGAATTCAGTATCTGGAATTAAGAATCTACGGATGACGGTGAAACCGTTGTTGGAAAAACCCATCTGGTTCACTGATGTTCCTTTAGGGGAGGGGAAATCTGCCCGTCCTTGTCCGGTCTGGCCTACATGTGACTCCGGAGACACACACAGCAATGTGGTTGACTCTCAACTGCCCTCCAAGGGGCAACTAGGGATGGGCAATAAATGCTGCAATGATAGTTATTTCTCACAAATGAATTAAAAAAAGGGGCAATTTAGCATGGCTAATCCACCTAACCTGCACATCTTTGGGATACTAAGGGACAATTTAGCATGGCCAATCCACCCTAACCTGCACATCTTTGGACACTAAGGGACAATTTAGCATGGCCAATCCACCCTAACCCGCACATCTTTGGATACTAAGGGACAATTTAGCACTGCCAATTCATCCTAACCTGCACATCTTTGGACACTAAGGGACAATTTAGCATGGCCAATCCACCTAACCTACACATCTTGGACACTAAGGGACAATTTAGCATAGCCAATCCACCTAAACTACACATCTTTGGACACTAAGGGACAATTTAGCATGGCCAATCCACTAACCTACACATCTTTGGACACTAAGGGACAATTTAGCATGGCCAATCCACCTAACCTGCACATCTTTGGACACTAAGAGGCAATTAGCATCCAATCCAACCTAACCTGCACATCTTTGGACACTAAGGGAAATTTAGCATGGCCAATCCACCTAACCTGCACATCTTTGGACACTAAGGGACAATTTAGCATGGCCAATCCACCTAACCTGCACATCTTTGGACACTAAGGACAATTTAGCATGCAATCCACCTAACCTGCACATCTTTGGAACTAGGGACAATTTAGCATGGCCATCCACCTAACCCACATCTTTTGACACTAAGGGACAATTTAGCAGCCAATCCACCTAACCGCACATCTTTGGACACTAAGGGACAATTTAGCATGGCCAATCCACCTAACCTCACATCTTGGACACTAAGGACAATAGCAGCCAACTACACATCTTTGGACACTAAGGCAATTTAGCATGGCCAATCCACCTAACCTGCACATCTTTGGACACTAAGGACAATTTGCATGCCAACCTAACCTGCAAATCTTTGGGACAAAGGGACAATTTAGGCCAATCCACCTAACCTGCACATCTTTGGACACTAAGGGACAATTTAGCATGGCCAATCCACCTAACCTGCACATCTTTGGACACTAGGGACAATTTAGGCATGGCATCCACCTAACCTGCACATCTTTGGACACTAAGGACAATTTAACATGGCTAATCCAGCCTAACCTGCTCATCTTTGGACACTAAGGGACAATTTAACATGGCCAATCCACCCTAACCCGCACATCTTTGGACACTAGGGACAATTTAACAGGCCAATCCACCTAACCTGCACATCTTTGGGACACTAAGGACAATTTTGCATGGCCAATTCCACCTAACCTGCACATCTTTGGACACTAAGGGACAATTTAGCATGGCCATCCACCTAACCTGCACATCTTTGGACACTAAGGACAATTTAACATGGCCAATCCATCTAACCTGCACATCTTGGGACACTAAGGGACAATTTAGCACGGCCAATCCACCTAACCTGCACATCTTTGGACACTAAGGGATAATTTAGCATGGCCAATCCACCTAACCTGCACATCTTTGGACACTAAGGGACAATTTAGCATGGTCAATCCACCTAACCTGTACATCTATGGACTGTGGGAGAGAAACTGGAACACCCAGAGGAAACCCAAGCAGACATGGGGAGAATGTGCAAACTGCACACAGATCCCTGGTGCTGAGAGGCAGCCATGTTAACCTCTGTTTCACCATACCTCCTGTATAAAACACTGCGAAAAGTCTCAAAGGGAATATTGCATCTTGAAATGGGGTCCTCATTTAACATCCCGTCTGAAACATAGCACCACTGACAATGCGGTACAGCAATGCTAAATTGCCCCTTAGTGTCCAAAGATGTGTAGGTTAGGTGGATTGGCCATGCTAAATTGCCCCTCAGTGTCCAAAGATGTGCAGGTTAGGTGGATTGGCCATGCTAAATTGTCCCCTTAGTGTCCAAAGATGTGCAGGTTAGGTGGATTGGCCATGCTAAATTGTCCCTTAATGTCCAAAGATGTGCAGGTTAGGTGGATTGGCCATGCTAAATTGTCCCTTAGTGTCCAAAGATGTGCAGGTTAGGTGGATTGGCATGCTAAATTGCTTCTTAGTGTCCAAGATTTGCAGGTTAGGTGGATTGGCCATGCTAAACTGTCCCCTTAGTGTCCAAAGTTGTGCAGGTTAGGTGGATTGGCCATGCTAAATTGCTTCTTAGTGTCCAAAGATTTGCAGGTTAGGTGGATTGGCTGTGCTAAATTGCTTCTTAGTGTCCAAAGATGTGCAGGTTAGGTGATTCACAGAGGATTGGCCGTGCTAAATTGCTTCTTAGTGACCAAAGATGTGCAGGTTAGGTGGAACCTGAACCAGAGGGGGACTAATATCTTGGGGGGAAAATTTGCTAAGGCTATGATGGGGGCTTTAAACTGATTCGGGGGGGGGGTGGGATCCTAAGTAGTTGGGGTGCTGAGAGGGATGAGAGTAAGGGGGTTATAGAAGAGAGTTGTAAAACACAGCGGCGTACGGGTGGGGTGGGGCATGGTTTGAAATGCGTATACTTTAATGCAAGGAGTATTCGCAATAAGGGGGAGGAACTTGCAGCTTGGACCAGTACCTGGAACTTCGATGTTGTGGCCATTTCAGAGACTTGGGTAGAGCAGGGACAGGAATGGATGTTGCAGGTTCCGGGGTACAAATGCTTTAGTCGGAGTAGAGAAGGAGGTAGAAGGGGGGGAGGAGTGGCATTATTGGTCAAAGACTGTATCACGGTGATAGAAAAGAAGTTTGATGAGGACTTGTCTGTTGAGGTAGTATGGGCTGAGATTAGAAACAGGAGAGGAGAGGTCACCCTGTTGGGAGTCTTTTACAGACCTCCTAATAGTTCTAGAGAGGTTGAGGAAAGGATTGCGAAGTCAATTCTGATTAGGAGTGAAAGTAGTAGGGTAATTGTGATGGGGGACTTTAACTTTGCTAATATTGATTGGAATAGCTATAGCTCTAGCTCGTTAGAGGGGTCAGTTTTCGTACAGAGTGTGCAGGAAGGTTTTTTGACTCAGTATGTAGATAGGCCAACTAGAGGTGAGGCTACATTGGATTTGGTGCTGGGCAATGAGCCAGACCAGGTGTTAGGCTTGGAAGTTAGTGAACATTTTGGTGATAGTGACCACAATTCGGTTACGTTCACCTTAGTGATGGATAGGGATAGGCATGAAGCTGGGGGCAGTAGTTATAGCTGGGGGAAGGGTAATTATGAGGCCATCAGGAGAGAATTAGGGTGCATAGATTGGACTAGGAAACTACAGGGACTGGGAACATCTGGAATGTGGAGCTTATTCAAGGAGCAGCTGCTGCGAGTCCTTGATAAGTATGTCCCTGTCAGGCAAGGAGGAAATGGTCGAGTAAGAGAACCTTGGTGTACGAAAAAAGTTGATTTGCTGGTTAAAAAGAAAAAGGAGGCTTATGTCAGGATGAGGCTTGAAGGCTCAGTTAGTGCAATGGATAGCTATAGATTAGCCAGGAAGGAGCTAAAAAGTGAATTGAGGAGAGCTAAGAGGGGACACGAGAAGATGTTGGCTGATAGGATTAAGGAGAATCCTAAAGCTTTCTTTCGATATGTTAAGAATAGAAGATTGGTTAGGGCAAGATTAGGGCCAGTCATAGACAGCAGTGGGAAGTTGTGCGTGGAGCCTGAAGAGATTGGTGAGGCACTGAATAAATATTTCTCTTCGGTATTCACGCAGAGTGCTGGAAATGTAGCTATGGAGAACACTGAGGTACAGGGTTGCAAATTGGGAGTATTGTAGTAGATAG
>JAGIQG010000040.1:278206-304626 GCA_024679065.1 Sphyrna mokarran | reverse complement strand
TGCTAAATTGCCCCTTAGTGTCCAAAGATGTGCAGGTTAGGTGGATTGGCCATGCTAAATTGCCCCTTAGTGTCCAAAGATGTGCAGGTTAGGTGGATTGGCCATGCTAAATTGCCCCTTAGTGTCCAAAGATGTGCAGGTTAGGTGGATTGGCCATGCTAAATTGCCCCTTAGTGTCCAAAGATGTGCAGGTTAGGTGGATTGGCCATGCTAAATTGCCCCTTAGTGTCCAAAGATGTGCAGGTTAGGTGGATTGGCCATGCTAAATTGCCCCTTAGTGTCCAAAGATGTGCAGGTTAGGTGGATTGGCCATGCTAAATTGCTCCTTAGTGTCCAAAGATGTGCAGGTTAGGTGGATTGGCCATGCTAAATTGCTTCTTAGTGTCCAAAGATGTGCAGGTTAGGTGGATTGGCCATGCTAAACTGTCCCCTTAGTGTCCAAAGTTGTGCAGGTTAGGTGGATTGGCCATGCTAAATTGCTTCTTAGTGACCAAAGATGTGCAGGTTAGGTGGATTGGCCATGCTAAATTGTCCCTTAGTGTCCAAAGATGTGCAGGTTAGGTGATTCACAGAGGATTGGTTCTGGGTTAGTTGGTCTATCAGGGAGTGGTGGAGACAGAGTGGGCTGAATGGCCTCCCTCTGCATTGGTAGGGATTCTAGGAAGTTAGTTCAAGACAATTTCTTCTTAAGATATTCACACTGTCTCTTGAACCCACTATTGTCAATAATTGTCCCCCATAAGCTTTTCCACCATTGAATTTGATCTTTATTTGCTCTCTCTCTCTCTCCACTTCTCTCTGCAGTTTCCGGAGCATTATCGGAGTGGGAGTTGGAGCTGGAGCATACATCCTTGCCAAGTTTGCTGTGAGTCCCGTCTTTCACTTGGAACTTTGGACGACAAGGGAGGGTTGGAAGGGTTGCCGTTGACGTCTTTGGGGACAGCTTTCGCTCTCGTGGAGTGCGCCAACACATTCTGGCCCCCACTGTGCCTCCACTCCGCCCCCCCCCAATCTTCCCCTCCCCTCTCTGACAGGAGGGGGTCTGTGCAATGGGGTTCAGAGGCTGGGAATCTCTGTTGGAACCCAGTGCCGCGGAGGATGGTTGACTGGGAAATCCGCAGAGAGGCCAGAAGTCCAGTGTTGTTGGGTGAGGCCGAGACTGGCAAATGTCACTCCCCACCCTCCGCCCCAGAAGGGAGACCCCCAAAATGAGACCCTATCCGGTTGCCAAGGCAGCGCGTGGAGACTCGGGTGAGCCCTGGTCTCCAAACACCCTCTGCTATATATTTAAACGGTTGTATGGTTGCTTTCAGAGCATTTCATACAGTTTGACAATGATTTCTTTAGGGTGCTGCACAGGATTTGGTTTGAGATTCAGTTTGTCCTCTGCAGCGGCTACAACTCATTCAATAAATCTTGTTGTTCGTCTGAATTGACATTGACACACACCACATTTTGGTTTTTTTTGTTTAAATGCATTACCCCAAACAGAAGCTAACATTTTATATCCTCGATCGGGACCCTCCTTAACCCTCTCTCTGTCCCCAGTTAATATTTTATATCCTCGATCAGGACCTTCCTTAACCCTCTCTCTCTGTCCCCAGTTAATATTTTATACCCTCGATCGGGACCCTCCTTAACCCTCTCTCTGTGTCCCCAGTTAATATTTTATACCCTCGATCGGGACCCTCCTTAACCCTCTCTCTCTGTCCCCAGTTAATATTTTGTACCCTCGATCGGGACCCTCCTTAACCCTCTCTCTCTGTCCCCAGTTAATATTTTATACCCTCGATCGGGACCCTCCCTAACCTTCTCTCTGTCCCAGTTAATATTTTATACCCTCGATCGGGACCCTCCTTAACCCTCTCTCTCTGTCCCCAGTTAATATTTTATACCCTCGATCGGGACCCTCCTTAACCCTCTCTCTGTCCCCAGTTAATATTTTATATCCTCGATCGGGACCCTCCTTAACCCTCTCTCTCTGTCCCCAGTTAATATTTTATACCCTCGATCGGGATCCTCCTTAACCCTCTCTCTCTGTCCCCAGTTAATATTTTATACCCTCGATCGGGATCCTCCTTAACCCTCTCTCTGGTCTGGACACAGTTCTGCAGATGTGGTTTCACCAGCACCCTACACAATTGCAACAACACTCCTCTGCTTTTAAACTCCAGTTCATTTTACAATCAACTTGTGACACCCTATTTGTCTCTTTATGACGTCCTGTGCCTATTCTGTCTGGCGCCTAAAGGTTAAGGGGCAGCTGAGGGGGTCGAGCGTTGTATTTTGTATCCTGCTGTTGCCCCTTGTCTCAGGGCCCTTTCACAGCACTGGGGTGACATCAGTCTGCTTAACTTTCCACAGCGCTCCTCCCCTGACCTGGTGGAGGGATTGGTCCTGCTGAATATCGATCCCAACGCCAAGGGATGGATGGATTGGGCAGCATCCAAGGTACGGGGAATGTGGGCTGAGGGGGAGAGAGAAAGGGATGGAGAGATACCCGGGAGTGAGTTACAGACTGGAATCTAATCGAGGGGTTCAGGGTGGTTTATATATAGAATAACAGATACCCGGGAGTAAGTTACAGACTGGAATCTAATCGAGGGGTTCGGGGTGGTTTATATATAGAATAACAGATACCCGGGAGTGAGTTACAGACTGGAATCTAATCGAGGGGTTCGGGGTGGTTTATATATAGAATAACAGATACCCGGGAGTGAGTTACAGACTGGAATCTAATCGAGGGGTTCGGGGTGGTTTATATATAGAATAACAGATACCCGGGAGTGAGTTACAGACTGGAATCTAATCGAGGGGTTCGGGGTGGTTTATATATAGAATAACAGATACCCAGGAGTGAGTTACAGACTGGAATCTAATCGAGGGGTTCGGGGTGGTTTATATATAGAATAACAGATACCCAGGAGTGAGTTACAGACTGGAATCTAATCGAGGGGTTCGGGATGGTTTATATATAGAATAACAGATACCCGGGAGTGAGTTACAGACTGGAATCTAATCGAGGGGTTCAGGGTGGTTTATATATAGAATAACAGATACCCGGGAGTGAGTTACAGACTGGAATCTAATCGAGGGGTTCGGGGTGGTTTATATATAGAATAACAGATACCCGGGAGTGAGTTACAGACTAAAATCTAATCGAGGGGTTCAGGGTGGTTTATATATAGAATAACAGATACCCGGGAGTGAGTTACAGACTGGAATCTGATCGAGGGGTTCGGGGTGGTTTATATATAGAATAACAGATACCTAGGAGTGAGTTACAGACCGGAGTCTAATCGAGGGGTTAGGAGTGGTTTATATATAGAATAACAGATACCCGGCAGTGAGTTACAGACTGGAATCTAATCGAGGGGTTCAGGGTGGTTTATATATAGAATAACAGATACCCCGGAGTGAGTTACAGACCAGAATCTAATCGAGGGGTTCAGGGTGGTTTATATATAGAATAACAGATATCTGGGTGTGAGTCTGATGGAGTTTGATGTCTCCTGTCTCTGCTTTGTTTAGCTCACCGGCCTGACCAGCTCTCTCAGTGACGTGATCCTTGCTCATCTGTTCAGCCAGGTGAATTTTCGCGGACTTTGCCAACACGCATGTTTGTGAACGTTTAATGTACAAAGTGATGCCCGCGTGTTCGCAGGGACACGCAGTGTAAGAAGCGGCCAAGTCACCGTTCTGCTCTGCGCCCCTGAAACTCCTCCTGTTCCATCGCCCCGGTTTTGTGCTCCAATCGAAAGCTCTCCTTGGCCCTCCGTGTCTCGACCCTTGCTGGTGAGAACAGGGAAGCGAGCTGTGGAAGCTTTCTGACCCGTACTCATCAGGCCTTGGGCTGGCGAGAACGCCAAAAAGGCCCCAAGGTGACGTCAATTTGCGCAGCCTGATGGGAGACCTCTGGATTGACCGGCGGTGGCTCCTGATTGGCAGAGGTGTCGCTATAGAGAGTGCACCAGGGGAACAGTTAACTGCCAAGTTAATTGTTCAACCTCAAAACCCAGGCCCTGGTCGAGGTACTATCAATCCCTCCCTCGCACCCGCTCCACCCCATCTGAGCATCTTATCTGTCCCAATAAGATCGAGGAAGAAAGGAGAGTGCAGCACAGGAACAGGCCCTTTGGCCCTCCAAGGCTGCCCTGATCATGATGCCTGCATAAGCTAATACTGTACGCACTTCCGGAATCCCTGTCCTCCCATTCCCATCCTATTCGTGTGTTTTAAATCGTACCTACACCCACCACGTCCCGGGGCAGCGTCTTCCGGACATTCACAACCCTCTGCGTAAAAAAAAAAGAATTGCCTCGCAAGTCTTCTCTAAACTTTTCCCCGTGCACCTTAAATTCTTTACTCAGAGGGTAGTAAGGGCGTGGAATTCCCTGCCTAAGCAGTTGTGGACTCGCCCAGTTTAAGGGCGTTCAAATGGTCAGTGGATATGGATAGCATTGGAATAGTTTAGGTTAGAGGGTCATTAGATTGGTTCCATTGGTCAGCGCAACATCGAGAGCCGAAGGGCCTGTACTGCGCTGTAATGTTCTATGTTCCAAATCTCTGAATCCTAGTACTTGACTTGTCTACCCTAGGAATGAGACTTTCCACTCTGTCCATGCCCCCCTCATAATCTTGTAAACCTCGATCCGTTCACTCCTCAATCTCCGTCCTTCCGGATTTGAGGGATTTGAGGTTTTTTTTCGTTAGAAAGGAGGCGGCTAAGAGGGGACCTTATCGAAACATATAAGATGATTAGAGGTTTAGGTAGGGTGGACAGTGATAGCCTTTTTCCTAGGATGGAAAAAGCTAGCATGAGGGGACACAGCTTTAAATTAAGGGGTGATAGTTATAGGACGGATATCAGAGGCAGGTTCTTTACCCAAAGGGTGGTTCGGGAGTGGAATGCCCTGCCTGCAGCGGTTGTAGATGCGCCAAGTTTGGTGGTGTTTAAGAGTTAGTTGATAAGTATATGGAAGAGAAGGGAATAGTTTAGTTTGGAGGGGCATTGCTTTTTATATTGGTCGGCGCAACATCGAAGGCCGAAGGGCCTGTTCTGTGCTGTAATGTTCTATGTTCTAAAGCGAGTTTCTCCAACCTCTCCTCATAGCTCATGCCCTCTGTGCCAGGCACCATCCTGGTCAACCTTTTCTGTACCCTCTCCAAAGCCTCCACATCCTTCTGGTAGTGTGGTGACCAGAACTGGACACTATATTCCAAATGAGGCCTCATTGACGTTAACATAGAACATAGAACACTACGGCCCAAACAGGCCCTTCAGCCCACAAATTGTGCTGATCATATCCCTACCTACCAAGCCTATCTATAACCTATCTATAACCCCCAATCCCATTAAATCCCATGTACTCATCCAGAAGTCTCTTAAAAGACCCCAGCGAGTTTGCCTCTACCACCACCGATGGCAGCCGATTCCATTCACTCACCACCCTCTGAGTGAAAAACCTACCCCTAACATCCCCTCTGTATTTGCTTCCCTGCACCTTAAATCTGTGTCCTCTCGTAGTGACCATTTCAGCCCTGGGAAATAGTCTCTGAGAATCCACCCTATCTATCCCTCTCAACATTTTATAAACCTCTACCAGGTCGCCTCTCAACATTCGTCGCTCCAGGGAGAAGAGTCCCAGCTCCCTCAACCTATCTTCATAAGGCCTGCCTCCCAATCCAGGCAGCATCCTTGTAAATCTCCTCTGCACTCTCTCAATAACCTCTACATCCTTCCTGTAGTGAGGCGACCAGAACTGCACACAGTACTCCAAGTGGGGTCTGACAAGAGTCTTATAAAGTTGCATCATTACCTCCCGACTCCTAAACTCAATCCCTCGATGAATGAAGGCCAGTACACCGTACGCCTTCTTAACCACATCCTCCACCTGCGGGGCAGATTTAAGAGACCTATGGACCCAGACCCCAAGATCCTTCTGCTCCTCAACACTGCCAAGACTCCTACCCTTGATATTATACTCCTTCATCCCATTGGTCCTGCCAAAATGGACCACCACATATTTATCCGCGTTGAAGTCCATCTGCCACTTCTCTGCCCAGTCTTGCATCCCGTCTATGTCTCGCTGCAACTTCAGACATCCCTCCAGACCATCCACAACATCACCAACCTTCGTATCGTCGGCGAACTTACTGTAAACCTGCCGATTTTTAAACTCAGTGCCCTGACCGGAGAAGGCGAGAATGCCGTATGCCTTCTCCACCACCTCAGGATCATAGAATAGAATCGTGGAATCCCTACGCTGCGGGCAGATGCCATTTGATCCATCGAGCTCTGTTTGCGTAACCCTGCATATTTAATCTGCTAATCCCCTAATACGAGGGTCCATTTACAAACGGCCGATCCGCACACCTTTGGACTGTGGGAGGAAACTGGAGCACCCGGAGGAAACCCACGCAGACACAGGGAGAAGGCGCAAACTCCACACAGACAGTGACCTGAGCCGGGAATCGAACCCGGGTCCCTGGAGCTGTGAGGCAGCAGTGCTAACCAGCACCTCATCATCACTTGTGCATTGGCATTTTCAGTGGACAGATCCCACTGTCAATACCCCTCAGGGTTCTACCATCTACTGTATAATTCCTACGTGTATTGGACTTCCAAAGTCCATCACATCTGAACTCCAATGGTTACGGGCACTCCCCAAACATGCTCAACCTTTCTTGGTAAGATAGTTCACAAGATAAGGACATCTAACCCATTGAGCCCACACTGATTCTCTGACAGAGCATCCCACCCTGACCCTCCACTTTGCCCAATCCCCACACAGTCTCGAGCCTTTCTCATGGCTAATTGACCAAACCTACATGGTTTGGACACCCAATACAGTGAACAGAGTCTCTCTACCGCTCTCTAGTTGTGAGGCAGGCAGTGGCATCATGGTATTATCATTAGTTGACTAATCCAACACCCGAGGTAATGCTCTGGGGACCTGGGTTCGAATACCACCACGGTGAGATTCAATGCAATAAAAATCTGGAATTAAAACCACGGAATGGTGGATTGGCCGTGCTAAATTGTTCCTTAACTTCCAAAGATGTGCAGGTTAGGTGGATTGGCCATGCTAAATTGCCCTTAGTGTCCAAAGATTAACAGGTTAGGTGGATTGGTCATGCTAAATTTGTTCCTTAGTGTCCAAAGATGTGTAGGTTAGGTGGATTGGCCATGCTAAATTGTCCCTTAGTATCCAAAGATGTGCAGGTTAGATGGATTGGCTCGGCTAAATTGTCCTTAGTGTCCAAAGATGTGCGGATTTGTTGGATTGGTCATGCTAAATTGCCCCTTAGTGTCCAAAGATGTGCAGGATAGGATGGATTGGCCATGCTAAATTGCCCCCTTCGTGTCCAAAGATGTACAGGTTAGGTGGATTGGTCATGCTAAATTATCCCTTAGTGTCCAAAGATGTGGAGGTTAGGGTGGATTGGCCATGCTAAATTTTCCCTTAGTATTCAAAGATGTGCAGGTTAGGTGGATTGGCGATGCTAAATTATCCCATAGTGTCCAAAGATGTGCAGGTTAGGTGGATTGGCCATGCTAAATTATCCCTTAGTATCCAAAGATGTGTAGGCTAGGTGGATTGGCCATGCTAAATTGCCCCTTAGTGTCCAAAGATGTGCAGGTTAGGTGGATTGGCCATGCTAAATTGCCCCTTAGTGTCCAAAGATGTGCAGGTTAGGTGGATTGGCCATGCTAAATGTCCTTTAGGTCCAAAGATGTGCAGGTTAGGTGATTCACAGAGGATTGGTTTGGGTTAGTGTGTCTCAGGGACAGCTGGTGGGAGGACAGAGATGGGCTGAATGGCCTTCCCTCTGCATGGTAGGGATTCTAGGAAGTTAGTCAAGACAAGTCCTTCTTAAGATAGTTCACACTGCTTTGAACCCACTATTGTCAATAATTGTCCCCCCATAAGCTTTTCCACCATTGGAATTGATTCTTATTTGCTCTCTCTCTCTCTCCACTTCTACTCGCAGTTTCCGGAGCATTATCGGAGTGGGCGTGGAGCGGGAGCATACATCCTTGCCAAGTTGTGTTGGTCCCGTCTTTCACTTGGAAACTTTGTGTACGACAAGGGGAGGGTTGGAAGGGTGCCGTTGACGTCTTGGGACAGCTTTCGCTCTCGTGGAGTGCGCCAAACACATTCTGGCCCACCACTGGCCTCCACCTGCCGCCCCCCCCCAATCTTCCCCTCCCCTCTCCGACAGGAGGGGGTTCTGTGCAATGGGGTCAGAGGCTGGGAATCTCTGTTGGAAAACCCAGCGCGGGAGGATGGTTTGACTGGGAATCGCAGAGAGGCCAGACGTCCAGTGTTGTTGGGTGAGGCCGAGACTGGCAAATGTCCCTCCCCACCATCCGCCCCCAGAGGGAGACCAAAATGAGACCCTATACGGTTGCCAAGCAGAGCGTGGAGGACTCGGGTGAGCCCTGGTCTCAAACACCCATCTGCTATATATTTACACCGGTTGTATGGTGCTTTCAAGCATTTCATACAGTTTGACATGATTCTTTAGGGTGCTGCCACAGTATTTGGTTTGAGATTTTCAGTTTGTCCTCGCAGCGGCTACAAATATTCAATAATCTTGGTTCGTCTGAATTGACATTTGACACACACCACATTTTGGTTTTTTTTGTTTAAATGCATTACCCCAAACAGAAGCTAACATTTTATATCCTCGATCGGGACCCTCCTTACCCTCTCTCTGCCCAGATTAATATTTGATATCCTCGATCAGGGACCTTCCTTAACCCTCTCTCTCTGTCCCCATTAATATTTTATACCCTCGATCCGGGACCCTCCGTAACCCTCTCTCTGTGTCCCCAGTTAATAATTTATACCCTCGATCGGGACCCTACCTAACCCTCTCTCTCTGTCCCAGTTAATATTTTGTACCCTCGACGGACCCTCCTGAAACCTCTCTCTCCTGTACCAGTTAATATTTTATACCCTCGATCGGGACCTCCTTAACCCTCTCTCTCTGTCCCCACGGTAATATTTAAACCTCGATCGGGCCCTCCTGTAACCCTCTCCTCTGTCCCCAGTGAATATTTATATCTCGATCGGGACCCTCCTAACCCTCTCTCCGCTCCCCAGTTAATATTTTATACCCTCGATCGGATCCTCCTTAACCCTCTCTCTCTGTCCCCAGTTAATAGTTATACCCTCGATCGGATCTCCTTACCCTCTCTCTGCGTCTGGAAACAGTTCTGGCAGATGTGGTTCATCCAGCACCCTACAAATTGCAACAACACCCTTGCTTTTAAACTCCAGTCATTTACAATCAATTGTGACACCCTATTGTTCTTTATGCGTCCTGTGGCCTATTCTGTCTGCGCCTAAAGGTTAAGCGGCAGCTGAGGGGGTCGAGCGTTTTGTATTTTGTATCCTGCTGTGCCCTTGTCAGGGCCCTTCACAGCACTGGGGTGACATCAGTCGCTTAAAGTTTGCCACACGCTTCTCCCGGACCTGGTGGAGGGATTGGTCAGGCTGAATATCGATCCCAACGCCAAGGATGGAGGATGGGCAGATCCAAGGTACGGGGAATGACTGGAATCTAATGAGGGTGGGAATAACGAACCCGGGAGTGAGTTACAGACTGGAATCTAATGAGGGGTCGGGTGGTTTATATATAGAAAACAGAACCGGAGTGAGTTACAGACTGGAATCTAATCGAGGGTTCGGGTGGTTTATATATAGAATAACTGAGTGAGTTCTCAGATATAACAGATACCCGAGGAGGGTTCAGGTGGTTTATATATAGAATACCAGATACCCGGGAGTGAGTTACAGACTGGAATCTAATCGAGGGGTTCAGGGTGGTTTTATATATAGAAAACAGATACCCGGGAGTGACGTTACAGAATGGAATCTAATCGAGGGGTTTCAGGGATGGTTTAATATAGAATAACAGATACCGGAGTGAGTTACAGACTGGAATCTAATCGAGGGGTTCAGGGTGGTTTATATATAGAATAACAGATACCCAGGAGTGAGTTACAGACTGGAAATAATCGAGGGGTTTCAGGGGTTGGTTTATATATAGGGAATAACAGATTACCAGGGAGTGAGTTACAGACTGGGAATCTAATCGAGGGGTCGGGGTGGTTTATATATAGAATAACAGATGACCCGGGAGTGAGTTACAGACTGGAATCTAATCGAGGGGTTCAGGGTGGTTTATGATAGAATAAAAGATACCCGGGAGTGAGTTACAGGACTGGAATCTGATCGAGGGTTTCGGGGTGGTTTATATAGAAGTAACAGATACCTAGGAGTGAGTTACAGACTGGAATCTAATCGAGGGGTTCAGGGGTGGTTTATATATAGAATAACAGATACCCGGAGTGAGTTTAACAGACTGGAATCTAATCGAGGGGTTCAGGGTGGTTTATATATAGAATAAACAGATACCCCGGAGTGAGTTACAGACCAGAATCTAATCGAGGGGGTCAGGGTGGTTATATATAGATAACAGATATCGGGTGTGAGTCTGATGGCGTTTGATGTCGCATGTCAGCTCCGCATTTGTTACTCCCCGGCATGAACAGCTCTTCAGTGACGGATCCTTGTCATCGTTCAGCCCAGGTGACTTTTCGCGGACTTTGGTCCACCACGCAATGTGTGAACGTTTAATACAAAGTGATGCCCGGTTTCGCAGGGACACGCATGTAGAAGCGGCCAAGTCACCGTTCTGCTCTGCGCCCCTGCAACTCCTCTGTTCCATCGCCCCGGTTTTGTGCTCCAAATCGAAGCTTTCCTTGGCCTCGTGTCTTCGACCCTTTGCTGGTGAGAACAGGGAAAGCGAGCTGTGGAAGCTTTCGACCCGTCTCCATTCAGGCTTGGGCTGGGAGAGAAGCCAAAAAGACCAAGGTGCGCCATTTGCGCTAGCTGATGGGAGACTACTGGATGACGGCGGTGGCTCCTGATTGGCAGAGGTGTCGCGATAGAGAGTGCACCAAGGGGAACAGTTAACTCGCCAAGTTAATTGTCAACCTCAAACCCAGGCCCTGCGTCGAGGTACTATCAATCCCTACCTCGCACACGCTCCACCCCATCTGAGCCTCTTTATCTGTCCCATAAGATCGAGGAAAAGAAAGGAGAGTGCAGCACAGGAACAGGCCTTTGACCTCCAAGGCTGCCCTGACATGAGCCGGCATAAGCTAATACTGTACGCACTCCGGAAATCCCCTGTCATCCAATTCCCATACTATTAGTGTGTTTAAATCGTACCTACACACCACAAGTACCGGGTCCCTGGGCCAGCGTCTTCCGGACATTCACAGACCCTCTGCGTTCAAAAAAAAAAGAGTGCCGCGCAAGTCTCGAAACTTTTCCCCGTTGCACCTTAAAATCTTATCTCAGAGGGTAGTAAGGGTGGAAATTCCCTGCCTAGCAGTTGTGGATCGCCCAGTGTAAGGGCTTTCAATGGTCAGTGGATATGGATAGCATTGCGAATAGTTTAGAGTTAGAGGTCAGTAGATTGGTTCCATCAAAGATGTGCTGGATAAGCTACTCAGTCGGAGAATGCAAACTGGTGGGTCGAATGCCTCCTCTGCACTGTAGAGTTTATGATTCGGAACCCAGTGTCTGGCTGACTCTATAGAACATTAGAACAATACAGCACTAACAGGCTCTTCGGCCCCCGGTTGCGCCGATCACATCTACCAATCCACAGACCTATCTATAACCCCTATCTATTCTTTTCCATATACTCATCCAGAAATCTCTTAAAAGACCCCAGTGATTTACTCAACAACCTCCGACGGCAGTCGGTGATTGGCCATGCTAAAACCATCCTCTAGTATGTCCTGGTGCATACCCCTTGACATTGGGTGATATTTGGAGTAGGGGCCTGGAGGGATGTGGTTAGGTGAAGTGTATTGCTCATCTTCCGTAGGTGAAATATTCTATCTGAGAGTCCACCCAATATTCCTTCGACATTGTATAATAAATCACTGTATGTGTTGATTAGAAAATAGAACATAGAACATACATCACAGAACAGGCCCTTCGGCCTTCGATGTTGTGCCGACCAAAAAAAAAGCAATGCCCCTCCAAACTAAACCATTCCCTTCTCTTCCATATACTTATCACTAACCTCTTAAACGCCACCAAACTTGGCGCATCTACAACAGCTGCAGGCAGGGCATTCCACTCCCTAATCACTCTTTGAGTAAAGAACCTACCTCTGATATCCGTCCTATAACTCATACCCCTTAATTTAAAGCTGTGTCCCCTCGTGCTAGCTTTCTCCATCCTAGGAAAAAGGCTATCACTGTCCACCCTATCTAAACCCTCTAATCATCTTATATGCTTCAATAAGATCCCCCTTAGCCGCCTCCTTTCTAACGAAAACAACCTCAAATCCTTCAACCTCTCTTCATAGACCTGCCCTCCATACCAGGCAACATCCTGGTAAACCTCCTCTGTACCCTCTCCAATGCCTCCACATCTTTCTTATAATGTGGGGACCAGAACTGCACACAATACTCCAAGTGCGGCCGCACTAGAGTTTTGTACAGTTGCAACATGATGCTGCGGCTCCTAAATTCAATCCCCTACCAATAAAAGCTAAGACTCCATATGCCTTCTTAACAACTTATCCACTTGACTGCCTACTTTCAGGGATCTATTGACACATACACCAATCCTTCTGTTCCTCAACACTATTAAGAGCCCTACCATTAGCCCTATACTCTACACATTTATTGTTCCTGCCAAAGTGCATTACCTCACACTTTTCCACATTAAACTCCATTTGCCACCTCTCGGCCCAGCTCTGCAACTTGTCCAAGTCACTCTGTAAACTAAAACACCCCTCTTCACTATCTACCACACCACCAACTTTAGTATCATCTGCAAATTTACTGATCCATCCCTCAATACCCTCATCCAGATCATTTATAAAAATTACAAACAGCAGGGGCCCCAAAACAGACCCCTGAGGCACACCACTCGTCACCGAACTCCACGATGAATATCTCCCATCAACCACCACCCTCTGTCTTCTATCTGCCAGCCAATTCCTAATCCAATTAGCTAAATCACCCTCTATTCCACACATCTGCATTTTCTGTAGAAGTCTTCCATGGGCCACCTTATCAAACGCCTTACTAAAGTCCATATATACTACATCAACCGCCTTACCCCCATCCACCTCTTTGGTCACTTTTCAAAAAACTCAATGAGGTTAGTAAGGCATGACCTACCCTTCACGAAACCATGCTGACTATCCCCAATCAATTCATTTCTCTCTAAATAACTATAAATCCTATCCCTAATAATTCTCTCCAATACCTTGCCCACAACAGAAGTAAGACTCACTGGCCTATAATTCCCTGGAAGGTCTCTCTTCCCCTTCTTAAACAATGGGACCACATTCGCTATCCTCCAGTCCTCCGGAACCACACCCGTAACCAACGAGGACCTGAAGATCAGAGCCAGAGGCTCTGCAATCTCCTCTCTTGCCTCCCAGAGAATCCTAGGGTAAATCCCGTCCGGCCCAGGGGACTTATCCAACTTCAAACCCTCGAGAATTTCTAGCACATCCTCCCTATCTACTACAATACTTCCCAATTTGCAACCCTGTACCTCAGTGTTCTCCATAGCTACATTTCCAGCACTCTGCGTGAATACCGAAGAGAAATATTTATTCAGTGCCTCACCAATCTCTTCAGGCTCCACGCACAACTTCCCACTGCTGTCTATGACTGGCCCTAATCTTGCCCTAACCAATCTTCTATTCTTAACATATCGAAAGAAAGCTTTAGGATTCTCCTTAATCCTATCAGCCAACATCTTCTCGTGTCCCCTCTTAGCTCTCCTCAATTCACTTTTTAGCTCCTTCCTGGCTAATCTATAGCTATCCATTGCACTAACTGAGCCTTCAAGCCTCATCCTGACATAAGCCTCCTTTTTCTTCTTAACCAGCAAATCAACTTTTTTCGTACACCAAGGCTCTCTTACTCGACCATTTCCTCCCTGCCTGACAGGGACATACTTATCAAGGACTCGCAGCAGCTGCTCCTTGAATAAGCTCCACATTCCAGATGTTCCCAGTCCCTGTAGTTTCCTAGTCCAATCTATGCACCCTAATTCTCTCCTGATGGCCTCATAATTACCCTTCCCCCAGCTATAACTACTGCCCCCAGCTTCATGCCTATCCCTGTCCATCACTAAGGTGAACGTAACCGAATTGTGGTCACTATCACCAAAATGTTCACTAACTTCCAAGCCTAACACCTGGTCTGGCTCATTGCCCAGCACCAAATCCAATGTAGCCTCACCTCTAGTTGGCCTATCTACATACTGAGTCAAAAAACCTTCCTGCACACTCTGTACGAAAACTGACCCCTCTAACGAGCTAGAGCTATAGCTATTCCAATCAATATTAGCAAAGTTAAAGTCCCCCATCACAATTACCCTACTACTTTCACTCCTAATCAGAATTGACTTTGCAATCCTTTCCTCAACCTCTCTAGAACTATTAAGAGGTCTGTAAAAGACTCCCAACAGGGTGACCTCTCCTCTCCTGTTTCTAATCTCAGCCCATACTACCTCAACAGACAAGTCCTCATCAAACTTCTTTTCTATCACCGTGATACAGTCTTTGACCAATAATGCCACTCCTCCCCCCCTTCTACCTCCTTCTCTACTCCGACTAAAGCATTTGTACCCCGGAACCTGCAACATCCATTCCTGTCCCTGCTCTACCCAAGTCTCTGAAATGGCCACAACATCGAAGTTCCAGGTACTGGTCCAAGCTGCAAGTTCCTCCCCCTTATTGCGAATACTCCTTGCATTAAAGTATACGCATTTCAAACCATGCCCCACCCCACCCGTACGCCGCTGTGTTTTACAACTCTCTTCTATAACCCCCTTACTCTCATCCCTCTCAGCACCCCAACTACTTAGGATCCCCCCCCCCCCCCCGAATCAGTTTAAAGCCCCCATCATAGCCTTAGCAAATTTTCCCCCCAAGATATTAGTCCCCCTCTGGTTCAGGTGTAGACCATCTCTCTTGTAGAGGTCCCACCTATCCCAGAATGAGTCCCAATTGTTAAGGAACCTGAACCCCTCCCTCCTGCACCATCCCCGCAGCCATGAGTTCAAACTTTCCCTTTCTCTGTTCTTCTCTAAACTATCCCTTGGCACAGGCAAGAGTCCAGAGATAACCACTCTGTGTGTTTTGGACCTAAGCTTCCACCATAACTCCATAAATTGTCCCTTAGTGTCCAAAGATGTGCAGGTTAGGTGGATTGGCCATGCTAAATTGTCCCTTAGTGTCCAAAGATGTGCAGGTTAGGTGGATTGGCCATGCTAAGTTGCCCTTTAGTGTCCAAAGATGTGTGGGTTAGGTGGATTGGCCATGCTAAATTGTATATATTTACATATATACAATATATATTTATATATATATACAAGGATATCAGAGGTAGGTTCTTTACCCAAAGGGTGGTTCGGGAGTGGAATGCCCTGCCTGCAGCAGTTGTAGATGCGCCAAGTTTGGTGGCGTTTAAGACGTTAGTTGATAAGTATATAGAAGAGAAGGGAATGGTTTAGTTTGGAGGGGCATTGCTTTTTATATTGGTCGGCGCAACATCGAAGGCCGAAGGGCCTGTTCTGTGCTGTAATGTTCTATGTTCTATGTTAGGTGGATTGTACGCTTAGTGTCAGCAGCATTAACAGGGTAAATAATTATAGACCCACAGAATCATAGAACCTTACAATGCAAAAAGAGGTCCTTCGGCCTATCAAGTCTGCACTGAACACGATCCCCACCCAGGCTCTACCCCTATATCCCTCCATATTTTACCCAATTTAGTGTGGGCAGTCCTCTAACCCACACTTCTTTGGACACTAAGGGACAATTTAGCACGGTCAATCAACCTAACCTACACATCTTTGGACACTAAGGGACAATTTAGCATGGCCAATCCACCTAACCTGCACATCTTTGGACACTAAGGGACAATTTAGCATGGCCAATCCACCTAACCTACACATCTTTGGAAACTAAGGGACAAATTAGCATGGTCAATCCACATAATCTGCACGTTTTTGGATACTAAGGACAATTTAGCATGGCCAATCCACCCTAACCTCCACATCTTTGGACACTAAGGGACAATTTAGCATGGCCAATCCACCTAACCTGCACATCTTTGGACACTAAGGGACAATTTAGCATGGCCAATCCACCTAACCTCCACATCTTTGGACACTAAGGGACAATTTAGCATGGCCAATCCACCTAACCCACACATCTTCAGACACTGCGGGACAATTTAGCATGGCCAATCCACCTAACGTACGCATCTTTGGACACTAAGGTACACTTTAGCATGGCCAATCCACCTAACCCACACATCTTTGGACTGTGGGAGGAAACCTGAGCACCCAGAGGAAGCCCACACAGACCCGGGGAGAATGTGCAAACTCCACACAGGCAGTGACCCGAGCCGGGAATCGAACCCTGGAGGTGTGAAGCAGCAGCGCTAACCCACTGTGCTACTGTGTTAAATAACGGCGTTCTGCAGATAGGACCTGGGTGGGATTGTGGTCAGTGCAGAGTTGATGGGCCAAATGACCTCCTTGTGCAGTGGAAGGATTCTATGCATCTGTCCCACGAGACCCAAAACGGCGCAGAGTCAGTCGGTCCTCCCGCACCACCACAGCTAATGGAAACAGGGACGGGAGGGCTTTTTGAGGGATAGGTAACGCCTCCGCTCATTGAACTTTCTTGTGCCGCCTACGTAGGAGGAACTCTCCAACAACTCGGAGCTGATCAACATTTATAGGCAGCACATGACGGAAGGAAACATGATCAACAACATTGAGCTGTACTGGAACAGTTACAACAGGTAAGACATCATGGGTGCCGGAAGGTGGAAGGGGAGGGTGGGGGGAAGGCAATTTTACTCCAAAGCCGGAGCTCCTTCCTCACCCCTCATAGAACGATAGAGGTGCAGAAAGAGGCCATTCGGCCCACTGAGCCACGCCCAAATCCTAAAACTATAACTCCACCCGTCAGTCCTCCTGAAACTCAGGGACAATTTAGCATGGCCAATCCACCTAACCTGCACATCTTTGGACACTAAGGGTCAATTTAGCATGGCCAATCCACCTAACCTGCACATCTTTGGACACTAAGGGTCAATTTAGCATGGCCAATCCACCTAACCTGCACAGCTTTGGACACTAAGGGTCAATTTAGCACGGCCAATCCACCCAACCCACACATCCTTTGGACTGTGGGAGGAAACCGAAGCACCCGGAGGATACCCACACAGACACGGGGAGGACGCGCAGACTCCGCACAGACAGTGACCCGAGGCTGGGAATCGAACTCGGCTCCCTGGCGCCGTGAGGCAGCAGTGCTAACCAACCACTGTGCCACCGTAACTTTCCTCTCCTGCCCACACACTGGCTTTCTTCGGCGAGATGTACAAAGGCGAGAGGCCACGGGACTTGCAAGTTCCAGAGCAGCACAGCAAATCTCAACTTGTCCCCATAACAGCGCGCTCCACCCTGGAGGCCCCGTTTGGTGCAATTGCCACGGTCATGGGGAGGTGGGGGAGTGCTGAGTTCGGGGAGGGCAGGGGTGGAGCATGAGGGAGGGTGTTGCAGGGAGTGGGTTGGGGGGCGCGGGGGGGTGGGGTGGCGTGTGTGGGGAGGGGGGGGGTGCATTTTCACGGTTCGAGCTGGTGTCAAGTTAGTGCCCCAAGTAGGCTTACATTGACTTTGGAATGTTGGGTCCAATTTTAGTTGCCAGTCTAACAGTACGACTTGGAGGAAGGATGTGGAGACTCAGGAGAGAGTGCAGAGGAGGTTTACCAGGATGCTGCCTGGTTTGGAAGGTCTGAGTTACGAGGAGAGATTAGGCAAATTGGGGCTGTTTTCCTTAGAAAGACGTAGACTTAGAGGAGATCTAATAGAGGTGTACAAGATGTTTTACCAGGATGTTGCCTGGTACGGAGGGCAGGTCTTATGAGGAGAGGCTGAGGGATTTGAGGTTGTTTTCGTTAGAGAGGAGGCGGCTAAGAGGAGACCTGATCGAAACATATAAGATGATTAGAGGTTTAGATAGGGTGGACAGTGATAGCCTTTTTCCTAGGATGGAGAAAGCTAGCACGAGGGGACACAGCTTTAAATTAAGGGGGGATAGTTATAGGACGGATATCAGAGGTAGGTTCTTTACCCAGAGGGGTGGTTAGGGAGTGGAATGCCCTGGCTGCGGCAGTTGTAGATGCGCCAAGTTTGGTGGCGTTTAAGAGGTTAGTTGATAAGTTTATGGAAGAGAAGGGAATGGTTTAGTTTGGAGGGTCATTGCTTTTTATATTGGTCGGCGCAACATCGAAGGCCGAAGGGCCTGTTCTGTGCTGTAATGTTCTATGTTCTATGAATTTGTTCTGCCAATCATATCCAGCACCAGTCTCCTGGGCTAGGGGCCAGCTCCGCATCAGGTACCCTGCCCTCTGCCAAAATTGGACGCCATTCAATCAGCATTCTGTCACCTATCTAGCGTGGGCTTGCTTACTGGAGAGTTAAATTTATTTTGTGCTACTTTCACGCAAGTCCTGTCTACCCTTCTCCAGAGCACATTATGTATCCACACGACTAATTAACTTGCACTTCTGAATAGGTCGAAAAGTTGCTGGTATTTCTCAGATGTGTATCCTTTTCACAATCTCATTGACGCACAGCGAATTTCCAAAATTGGGCACTTTCAACAGCCGTAGAAATTACGCTGCAACTCCACTTCATTTTTGTTATCGGCTAGCAGCTTATTAACCCGATAGTTGCACGTTGGTTTGAGAAATGTTCCAACCTACAGGCAATAGACAACCTGTGTCAGTAACAACATCACAACGTCTACACTGCGTCATTGCTACAGCTGTTGAAGGTGCCCAATTTTGGAAATTCGCTGTGCGTCAATGAGATTGTGAAAAAGATACACATCTGAGAAATACCAGCAACTTCTCAACCTATTCAGAAGTGCAAGTCATGTGCATACACAACGTCCTCTGCAAAAGGGTGGGCAGGACTTGCGTGAAAGAACAAAACAGCACAGGAAACAGGCCCTTCGGCCCAACGAGCCTGCCCCGCCACCCCGATGTTCCCATCCCTACCCGCGATCCCTGTCTATGTTTATAGATCTATGGATTAAAAACCAAATTTGAGACAATTTAGGGAGAATTTGTTTTGCCAGTCAGCCTAAGAGCACATCTTTGGGACATGGGAGGAAACCGGAGCGCCCGGAGAAAACCCACACAAGCACGGGGAGAATGCGCAAACTCCCACAGACACAGGCCCCAAATCCATGTATCTGCACAGCACAGCGATAGTCACTGAGCTGTTGTGTTGCCCATCAAATGGTCCAGGTCAAGAGTACACTAACGGCGTGAAGCACTAGGATACTCTTGAAAAAAAATCCAAGAGCAGCCCTCTCACGACCCATCGCGTGTATGCCCCTCGTTAGACAACAAGGCGGACCAAAGCACCTGTAGGATAAAAACAAGTACATCAATATCATCATCTATTTACACACTTCCCAGGGACTCCCAAGGCTCATGATCCCTATTTCAAATCAGTTTTCTATACTCCTCCATTCCCATTCTGTTCATGTGCCCATCTAAGTATTTCTTAAATAACTCCAGAGTACCTGCCTCCACCACTTTACTTGGCAGCGCATTCCATACCCCCACCACCCTCTGTGTGAAAAAACTCCCTCTAGCATCCAAATTATACCTTACCCCCCTCACCCTGAGCCCATGATCCCTCGTGCTGTTTGAGTCCATCCTAGGAAAAAGCTTAACCCTGTTTACTCTATCTATACCCCTCATAATCTATTAGGTCTCCTTTAAGTCTATGTCTTTCTAAGGAAAACAGTCCCAATTTGCCTAACCTCTCCTCGTAACTCAGACCTTCCAGCATCCTGATAAACCTCCTCTGCACTCTCTCCAGAGTCTCCACGTCCTTCCGGTAGTAGGGCGACCAGAACTGGAAGCAGTATTCCAAATGAAGTCTAACCAGCGTTTTATACAACTGCAACATTAAAGGCCAGCTCTTGTACTCTATACCCCTTCCTATAAAGGCTAACATACTATATACCTTACCCCCCCTCACACTAAGCCCGTGACCCTTCGTGCTATTCAAGTCCATCCTAAGTAGCACCAAAAAAATTTGACTCTTATGATTGAAATGACAGTATTTAGGATCAATGTGCCGAGTCAATATCTTTTCCCAAAGGTAGGGGAGTCTAAAACTAGAGGGCGCAGGTTTAAGGTGAGAGGGGAGAGATAGGAAAGGATCCAGAGGGGCAATCTTTTCACACACAGAGTGGGGTGAGTGTCTGGAACAAGCTGCCAGAGGCAGTAGTAGAGGCGGGTAGAATTTTATCTTTTAAAGAACATTTAGATAGTTATGATGGGCATAGAGGGATGAGGGTCAGAAGCAGGCAATTGGGAATTGTCTTAGAAGTTTTAAAAAAAAAGTCTTTTGGACTGCGGGAGGGAACCAAAGCGACCCGGAGGAAACCCACGCAGAGACAGGGAGAATGTGCAAACACAAACAGCACTGCTGCCTCTTGGAGCCAGGGAGCCGGGTTCGATTCCCGGCTCGGGGTCACTGTCTGTGCGCAGTCTGCGCGTTCTCCCCGTGTCTGCGTGGGTTTTCCCCCAGTTTCCCCCCAGAGACGCGTAGTTTAGGATGCATTGGGCCGTGCTAAGTTCTCCCTCCGTGTACCCGAACAGGCGCCGGAGTGCGGGATTTTCACACTAACTTTGTTGCAGTGTTAATGCGAAACCTAAACTTGTGACACTCGTGAATACAATTTGAAAGCAGTGAGGCTGGGAATTGAACCCGGCTCCCTGGCGCTGTGAGGCAGCAGTGCTAACCCACTGTGCCACCATGCCTGATCCGCTGCTGATGTGTTTTAATACCTGTGTTTGTCTCTCCACAGCCGACGCGACCTGGAGATTGATCGATTTGGAGCAGGGACGCTAAAGTAAGGGCTTTTGCTTCTCAAATCTTTCTCTCTGGGTTCTTCTGTCCATTCACCTTCTGTCTGCCTCTCTCTCTCACACTCAGTCTGTCTACCTGTCGAATCTAGAAGCAGGGAGATGCCCTTCGAGACTGTTCCATCCTTCATTAACGATAATTGTTGATCATCAAATTCAATATCCTGATCCCCCTTCTCCCCACTTCCCTCTGTCCCTTTAGCCCCAAGAGCTATATCTAATTCCTTCTTGGACTCTCTGATCCCCCTTCTCCCTACTTCCCTCTGTTCCTTTAGCCCCAAGAACTACATCTAATTCCTTCTTGGACTCTCTGATCCCCCTTCTCCCCACTTCCCTCTGTTCCTTTAGCCCCAAGAGCTGTATCTAATTCCTTCTTGGACTCTCAAAATCCTTTGGCCTCATTTACTTTCCGTCGCTGTGAATTCCACCCCTCTGGGTGAAGAAATTTCTCCTCACCTCACATAGATCCCTGAAAGTTGGGACTCAAGTTGATAATGCTGTTAAGAAGGCATATGGTGTGTTAGCATTTATTGGTAGAGGGATTGAATTACGGAGCCGCAACGTCATGTTGCAACTGTACAAAATTTTGGTGCGGCCGCACTTGGAGTATTGTGTACAGTTGTGGTCCCCACATTGTAAGAAAGATGTGGAGGCATTGGAGAGGGTAGAGAGGAGGTTTACCAGGATGTTGCCTGGTATGGAGGGCAGGTCTTATGAGGAAAGGCTGAGGGACTTGAGGTTATTTTCATTAACCTCATGCCTGGATTGGGAGGCAGGCCTTATGAGGATAGGTTGAGGGAGCTGGGACTCTTCTCACTGGAGAGATGAAGGTTGAGAGGCGACCTGATAGAGGAATGTTGAGAGGAATAGATAAGGTGGATTCTCGGAGGCTATTTCCCAGGGCTGAAATGGTCGCTACGAGAGGACACAGGTTTAAGGTGCAGGGAAGCAAATACAGAGGAGATGTTAGGAGAAAGTTTTTCACTCAGAGGGTGGTGAGTGAATGGAATCGGCTACCATCGGAGGTTGTTGAGGCGAACTCGCTGGGGTCTTTTAAAAGACTTCTGGATGAGTATATGGGAACTAATGGGATTGGGGGTTATAGACAGGTCTGTGGATTGGTAGCTATAGATGTGATCGGTGCAACTCGTGGGCCGAAGGGCCTGTTTGTGCCGTAGCGTTCCATGTTCTATGTTCATTAGAGGGAAGAAGGCTAAGAGGTGACTTAATTGAGACATATAAGATGATCAGAGGGTTAGATAGGGTGGATAGTGAGAGCCTTTATCTCCTCGGATGGAGATGGGTAACACGAGGGGAGATAGCTTTAAATTAAGGGGTGATAGTTATAGGACGGATGTTAGAGGTGGGTTCTTTACTCAGAGGGTAGTAAGGGCGTGGAATGCCCTGCCCGCAGCAGTTGTGGACTCGTCAAGTTTAAGGGCATTCAAATGGGCAGTGGATATGGATAGCATTGGAATAGTTTTGGATAGAGGATCATAAAATTGGTTCCATTGGTTGGCGCAACATTGAGGGCCGAAGGGCCCCGACCGACTGCGCTGTAACGTTCGATGTTCTAACATCAAAGTTTGTCCAGCTCTGCCCGAACTTCACCTGTTCAACCAGACCCACCCCTCATTCTTCCAAATTCCAGGAGATACGAAGCTCAGTCGACCCCAATCTTACCACAACCCCACTAATCCCAGGAATCAGCCTGGTAAACCTCCACTGCTCCCCCTCTGCGGCCTTTATATCCTTCCTTAGATGAGGAGACCAAAACTGCACACGATGTGAATGTAGCCCAATCCGTCGCTCAAACCAACCTCCCGTCCGCTGACTCCGTCTACACGTCCCGCTGCCTCGGAAAAGCAGCCGGCATCATCAAGGACCCCCACACATCCTCTCTTCCACCTTCTTCCGTCGGGGGAAAAAGATACAAAAGTCCGAGGTCACGCCCCGACCGACTCAAGAACAGCTTCTTCCCCGCCGCCGTCAGACTTTTGAACGGACCTGCCTCGCACTAAGTTCTCTACACCCTCGCTGCGACTGTAACATTACATCCCGCACTCTCTCCTTCCCTTCCCTGGGGTTGGCACCGCCTACACAAAGTTGAATCTTGACGCCTCCTTCGTAAGAACCAGGTGGTTGTTTTACAAAGGCCTGGGTGGGATTGTGGTCGATACAGACTTGTTGGGCCGAATAGCCTCCTCTTGCATCTCAGGGACTCTATGAATCTTTGACCTTTGAACTCCTTGGCGATGCCGCTGCCTAACTGGTTTCTTTGTGTGTGTGTTATGTCTTAGGTGCCCAGTGATGTTGGTGGTGGGAGATCAGGCCCCTCATGAGGACGCTGTGGTAAGTTTGCCTCTCGCACCATCACCCCCTCACCCCCCCCAGCCATCTCCTGGGTGGGTGGCAGACAGACTTTAGATTTTTTCTGGTTTATTATTTTGTGGGTCGTGGGTGTCGCTGGCTAGGGGTCCAGCATTTATTGCCCATCCCTAGTTGCCTCTTGGAGGGCACTTGAGAACATAGAACATTACAGCGCAGTACAGGCCCTTCGGCCCTCGATGTTGCGCCGGCCAATGGACCCTCTAACCTAAACTATTCCAATATCATCCATATCCCTATCCACCGAACATTTGAATGCCCCCAAAGTAGGCGAGTCCACAACTGCTGCAGGCAGGGCATTCCACGCCCTCACCACCCTCTGCGTAAAGAACCTGCCTCTGACATCCGTCCTATAACTACCACCTCTTAATTTAAAGTTATGTCCCCTCGTGTTGGTCATCACCATCCGAGGAAAAAGGCTCTCACTATCCACCCTATCCAATCCCTTGATCATCTTATACGCCTCAATTAGGTCACCGCGTAACCTTCTTCTCTCTAATGAAAATAACCTCAGGTCCCTCAGCCTTTCCTCATAAGACCTGCCCACCATACCAGGCAACATCCTGGTAAACCTCCTCTGTACCCTTTCCAATGCTTCCACATCATTCTTATAATGTGGGGACCAGAACTGTACGCAATACTCCAAGTGCGGCCGCACCAGAGTTTTGTACAGTTGTAACGTAACCTCACGGCTCCTAAATTCAATCCCTCTACCAATAAAAGCTAACACACCGTACGCCTTCTTAACAACTTTATCAACCTGGGAGTCAACCACGTTGCTGTGTGTGGCTCTGGAGTCACGTGTAGGCCAGACCGGGTAAGGACGGGCAGATTTCCCCTCCCCCAAAGGGACATCAGTGAACCAGATGGGTTTTTCCGACAATGGTTTCATCATAGAACCATAGAAAATTACAGCTCAGAAACAGGCCTTTTGGCTTCTCGTCTGTGCTGAACCATTTTTTGCCTCTGGACCATATCCCTCCACACCCCTCTCATCCATGAACCCGTCCACGTTTTTCTTAAATGTTAGAAGTGACCCCACATTTACCACTTCATCCGGCAGCTCATTCCACTCTCCCTGTGTGAAGAATCCCTAATATTCCCTTTAAACATCTCTCCTTTCACCCTTAACCCATGCCCTCTGGTTTTTTTTCCTCCCCTAGCCTCAGTGGAAAAAGCCTGCTTGTATTCACTCTATCAAAACCTTATACACCTCTATCAAATCTATCAAGACTCCATATGGAGTCTTAGCTTTTATTGGCAGGGGGATTGAATTTCGGAGCCGCAACGTCATGTTGCAACTGTACAAAACTCTAGTGCGGCCGCACTTGGAGTATTGTGTACAGTTCTGGTCCCCGCATTATAAGAAAGATGTGGAGGCATTGGAGAGGGTACAGAGGAAGGTTTACCAGGATGTTGCCTGGTATGGAGGGCAGGTCTTATGAAGAGAGGCTGAGGGATTTGAGGTTGTTTTCGTTGAGAAGAAGGCGGCTAAGAGGAGACCTTATCGAAACATATAAGATGATTAGAGGCTTAGATAGGGTGGACAGGATAGCCTTTTTCCCAGGATGGAGGAAGCTAGCACGAGGGGACACAGCTTTAAATTAAGGGTGGTAGTTATAGGACGGATGTCAGAGGTAGGTTCTTTACCCAGAGGGTGGTTCGGGAGTGGAATGCCCTGCCTGCAGCAGTTGTAGATGCGCCAAGTTTGGGGGCGTTTAAGAGGTCAGTGGATAGGTTATGGATGAAAAGGGAATGGTTTTAGAACATAGAACATAGAACAATACAGCACAAACAGGCCCTTCGGCCCACGAGTTGCGCCGATCACATCTACCAATCCACAGACCTATCTATAACCCCCTATCCTATTCTTTTCCATATACTCATCCAGAAGTCTCTTAAAAGACCCCAGTGAGTTTGCCTCAACAACCTCCGACGGCAGTCGGTTCCATTCACTCACCACCCTCTGAGTGAAAAACCTACCCCTGACATCTCCTTTGTATTTGCTTCCCTGCTCCTTAAATCTGTGTCCTCTCGTAGTGACCATTTCCGCTCGGGGAGATAGTCTCTGAGAGTCCACCCTATCTATTCCTCACAACATTTTATAAACCTCTATCAGGTCGCCTCTCAACCTACGTCTCTCCAGTGAGAAGAGTCCCACCACCCTCAACCTATCTTCATAAGGCCTGCCTCCCAATCCAGGCAGCATCCTTGTAAATCTCCTCTGAACTCTCTCAATAGCCTCGACATCCTTCCTATAATGAGGTGACCAGAACTGCGCACAATACTCCAAGTGGGGTCTGACAAGAGTCTTATAGAGCTGCATCATTACCTCCTGACTCCTGAACTCTATTCCTCGATTAATGAAGGCCAGTACGCCGTACGCCTTCTTGACCACTTCCTCCACCTGCGAGGCCGATTTAAGAGTCCTATGGACCTGGACCCCGAGATCCTCCTGCTCTACAACACAGCTAAGACTCCTACCCCTTATAGGTTTACGATAGAGGGTCATTGCTTTTTCTTAATTGGTCGTCGCAACATCGAGGGCCAAAGGGCCTGTTCTGCGCTGTAATGTTCTATGTTCTAAATCTCCCCTCATTCTTCAACGCTCCAGGGAATAAAGTCCTAACCTATCCAATCTCTCTCTGTAACTCAGTCCCGGCAACATCCTTGTGAACCTTCTCTGCCCTCTTTCAACCTTATTTACAACCTTCCCGTAACTAGGTGACCAAAACTGTACACAATACTCTACAAGTACTGTACAATACTCTAAATTTGGCCTCACCAATGCCTTACACAACCTCAACATGACACTCCATCAAAAATGTTCTCTCTGAAATAGGAACAAAGTTGGCTTGATGGTGGGAGAAGGGGGTTGGTGTTGGTGGAGAGTATGTTGTCCAGCTATACCAGTAAGGGGTGGTCAAGACCAGTTGTGAGCAGTGGGAACTGAGGGGACATTTATTGAGATGATGCCTCTCCCTCATCCCTT
>JAGIQG010000040.1:188206-273206 GCA_024679065.1 Sphyrna mokarran | reverse complement strand
CCTTCCTTCCCGCGGCCCTATTGGGTGGTTGTGTCTTTGAGTTCCAATCTTTCGTAGGTCGTTGAGGTTTTACAGCAAGGAAACAGGCCGTTCAGCTCAACCTGTCCACGCCAGCTTTTTTTTAAACCCCTAAGCGTTTGATAAGGTTCCCCATGGTAGGCGACTGCAGAAAGTGCAGATGCATGGGATTGAAGGTGATTTAGCAGTTTGGATTAGGAATTGGCTGGCTGATAGAAGACAGAGGGTGGTGGTTGACGGGAAATATTCAACCTGGAGTGCAGTTACAAGTGGTGTACCTCAAGGATCTGTTTTAGGGCCACTGCTGTTTGTCATTTTTATAAATGACCTAGATGAGGGTGTAGAGGGATGGGTTAGTAAATTTGCTGACGATACCAAAGTGGGGGGAGTTGTAGACAGCGAGGATGGATGTCACAGTTTGCAGAGGGACATAGATAGGTTGCAGAGCTGGGCTGTGAGGTGGCAAATGAATTGATTGGGGATAGTCAGCATGGTTTCGTGAAGGGTAGGTCATGCCTTACTAACCTCATTGAGTTTTTTGAGAAAGTGACCAGAGAGGTGGATGGGGGTAAGGCGGTTGATGTAGTATATATGGACTTTAGTAAGGCTTTTGATAAGGTGGCCCATGGAAGACTTCTACAGAAAATGCAGATGTGTGGAATAGAGGGTGATTTAGCTAATTGGATTAGAAATTGGCTGGCAGATAGAAGACAGAGGGTGGTGGTTGATGGGAGATATTCATCGTGGAGTTCGGTGACGAGTGGTGTGCCTCAGGGGTCTGTTTTGGGGCCCCTGCTGTTTGTAATTTTTATAAATGATCTGGATGAGGGTATTGAGGGATGGATCAGTAAATTTGCAGATGATACTAAAGTTGGTGGTGTGGTAGATAGTGAAGAGGGGTGTTTTAGTTTACAGAGTGACTTGGACAAGTTGCAGAGCTGGGCCGAGAGGTGGCAAATGGAGTTTAATGTGGAAAAGTGTGAGGTAATGCACTTTGGCAGGAACAATAAATGTGTAGAGTATAGGGCTAATGGTAGGGCTCTTAATAGTGTTGAGGAACAGAAGGATCTTGGTGTATGTGTCAATAGATCCTGAAAGTAGGCAGTCAAGTGGATAAAGTTGTTAAGAAGGCATATGGAGTCTTAGCTTTTATTGGTAGGGGGATTGAATTTAGGAGCCGCAGCATCATGTTGCAACTGTACAAAACTCTAGTGCGGCCGCACTTGGAGTATTGTGTGCAGTTCTGGTCGCCACATTATAAGAAAGATGTGGAGGCATTGGAGAGGGTAAAGAGGAGGTTTACCAGGATGTTGCCTGGTATGGAGGGCAGGTCCTATGAAGAGAGGTTGAAGGATTTGAGGTTGTTTTCGTTAGAAAGGAGGCGGCTAAGAGGGGATCTTATCGAAACATATAAGATGATTAGAGGTTTAGATAGGGTGGACAGTGATAGCCTTTTTCCTAGGATGGAGAAAGCTAGCACGAGGGGACACAGCTTTAAATTAAGGGGTATGAGTTATAGGACGGATATCAGAGGTAGGTTCTTTACTCAAAGAGTGATTAGGGAGTGGAATGCCCTGCCTGCAGCTGTTGTAGATGCGCCAAGTTTGGTGGCGTTTAAGAGGTTAATTGATAAGTATATGGATGAGAAGGGAATGGTTAGTTAGGAGGGGCATTGCTTTTTATTTTGGTCGGCACAACATCGAAGGCCGAAGGGCCTGTTCTGTGCTGTATTGTTCTATGTTCTATTAAATGGAATTCAATACGGATAAGTGTGAGGTGATTCACTTTGGTAGGAATAACAGGCATATGAAATATAGGGCTAATGGAAGGACCCTTAATAGTGTTGTCGAGCAGAGGGATCTTGGGGTACAAGTACATAGCTCTTTGAAAGTTGGCACCCAGGTTGATAAAGTTGTTAAGAAGGCGTACGGTGTGTTAGCTTTTATTGGTAGAGGGATTGAATTTAGGAGCCGTGAGGTTATGTTACAACTGTACAAAACTCTGGTGCGGCCGCACTTGGAGTATCGCGTACAGTTCTGGTCGCCGCATTATAAGAAAGATGTGGAAGCATTGGAAAGGGTGCAGAGGAGGTTTACCAGGATGTTGCCTGGTATGGTGGGAAGGCCTTATGAGGAAAGGCTGAGGGACCTGAGGTTATTTTCATTAGAGAGAAGAAGGTTACGCGGTGACCTAATTGAGGCGTATAAGATGATCAAGGGATTGGATAGGGTGGATAGTGAGAGCCTTTTTCCTCGGATGGTGATGACCAACACGAGGGGACATAACTTTAAATTAAGAGGTGGTAGTTATAGGACGGATGTCAGAGGCAGGTTCTTCACACAGAGGGTGGTGAGGGCGTGGAATGCCCTGCCTGCAGCAGTTGTGGACTCGCCTACTTTGGGGGCATTCAAATGTTCGGTGGATAGGCATATGGATGATATTGGAATAGTTTAGGTTAGAGGGTCCACTGGCCGGCGCAACATCGAGGGCCGAAGGGCTGTACTGCGCTGTAATGTTCTATGTTCTATGTTCTAAGCTCATCCCAAATGCCCACATTTGGCCCATATTCCTCTATCCCCATCTTACTCACTAAATGTTTTTTAAAAGATAAAAAATCTAATAAAATAAAATCTAACTCACTAAATGTTTTTTAAAAGATAAAATTGTAGCCGCCTCTACTACTGCCTCTGGCATCTCGTTCCAGACACTCACCATCCACTGTGTGAAAATATTGCCCCTCTGGACCCTTTTGTATCTCCCCTCTCACCTTAAACCTGCACCCTCTAGTTTTAGACTCCCCTACCTTTAGGAAAAGATATTGACTATCTAGCTGATCTATGCCCCTCTATTTTATAGATCTCTATAAGTTCACCCCTCAGCTTTTGGAGGGTTGATATTCCAGAGAAATAAAGTCCCAGTCTATCCAGTCTCTCCTTATAACTCAATCCATCAAGTTCCCGGTAACATCCTAGTAAATCTTCCCTCCACTCTTTCTAGTTTAATAATATCCTTTCTGTAATAGGGTGACCAGAACTGTACACACTATTCCAAGTGTGGCCTTACCAATGTCTTGTACAACTTCAACAAGATGTCCCAACTCCTGTATTCAATGTTCTGACCGATGAAACCAAGCATGCCGAATGCCTTCTTCACCACCCTGTGACTCCACTTTCAAGGAATTATGAACCTCTATCCTGAGATCTCTTTGTTCTGTAACTTTCCCCAACGCCCTACCATTAACTGAGTAAGTCCTGCCCTGGTTCAATCGACCAAAATACATCACCTCGCATTTATCTAAATTCAACTCCATCTGCCATTTGTCAGCCCACTGGCCCAATTGATCAAAATCCCGTTGCAATTGGAGATAACTTTCTTCACTGTCCACTATGCCACTAATCTTGGTGTCATCTGCAAATTTACTAACCATGCCTCCTATATTCTCATCCAAATCATTAATATAAGTAGAACACAGAACATTACAGCGCAGTACAGGCCCTTCGGCCCTCGATGTTGCGCCAACCAATGGAACCAATTTTATGACCCTCTAACCTAAACTATTCCAATGCCATCCATATCCACTGCCCATCTGAACGTCCTTAAACTTGACGAGTCCACAACTGCTGCAGGCAGGGCGTTCCACGCCCTTACTACCCTCTGAGTAAAGAACCCACCTCTAGCATCTGTCCTATATTTATCACCCCTTAATTTAAAGATATGCCCCCTCGTGTTACCCATCTCCATCCGAGGAAAAAGGCTCTCACTATCCACCCTATCTAACCCTCTGATCATCTTATATGTCTCAATTAAGTCACCTCTTAACCTTCTTCTCTCTCATAACCTCAGGTCCCTCAGCCTCTCCTCATAAGACCTTCCCATCATACCAGGCAACATCCTGGTAAATCTCCTCTGCGCCCTTAAGTAACCCTTAAGTGACAAGTAACAGTGGACCCAGCACTGATCCCAGATATACACCGCTGGTCACCGACCTCCAGTTTGAAAAAAAACCTTCTACAACTCTCTGACTTCTGCTATCCAGCCAATTTCGTATCAATTTAGATTCCTCACCCTGGATCCCATGAGATTTAAACTTATTTAATCTAACCTACCATGCGGTACCTTGTCAAAGGCCTTGCTAAAGTCCATGTACAAAGAACAAAGAACAAAACAGCACGGGAAACAGGCCCTTCGGCCCAACGAGCCTGTGCTGCCACCCCAATGTTCCCACCTCTACCCGCGATCCCTGTCTATGTTTACAGATCTATGGATTAAAAACCAAATTTGTGACAATTTAGGGAGAATTTGTTTTGCCAATCAGCCTAAGAGCACATCTTTGGGATGTGGGAGGAAACCGGAGCACCCGGAGAAAACCCACAGAAGCACAGGGAGAATGCGCAAACTCTCACAGACACAGGCCCCAAATCCATATATCTGCACAGCACAGCGATAGTCACTGAGCTGTCGTGTTGCCCATCAAATGGTCCAGGTCAAGCGTACACTAATGACGTGAAGCACTAGGATACTCTCAAAAAAGACCCAAGAGCATCCCTCTCACGACCATCGCATGTATGCCCCTCGTTCGACAACAAGGTGGACCAAAGCACCTGTAGGATAAAAACAAGTACATCAATATCATCATCTATTTACACACTTCCCAGGGACTCCCAAGGCTCATGATCCCTATTTTAAATCAGTTTTCTATACCCCTGCATTCCCATTCTGTTCATGTGCCCATCTAAGTATTTCTTAAATAACTCCAGAGTACCTGCCTCCACCACTTTACTTGGCAGTGCATTCCATACCCCCACCACCCTCTGTGTGAAAAAACTCCCGCTAGCATCCAAATTATACCTTACCCCCCTCACCCTAAGCCCGTGACCCCTCGTGCTATTTGAGTCCATCCTAGGAAAAAGCTTAACCCTGTTTACTCTATCTATACCCTTCATAATCTTGTACACCTCTATTAGATCTTCTCTAAGTCTACATCTTTCTAAGGAAAACAGACCCAATTTGCCTAACCTCTCCTTGTAACTCAGACCTTCCATACCAGGCAGCATCCTGGTAAACCTCCTCTGCACTCTCTCCAGAGTCTCCACATCCTTCTGGTAGTAAGGCGACCAGAACTGGACGCAGTATTCCAAATGCAGACAATATCAACTGCACTGCCCTCATCTACCTTCTTGGTTGCCCCTTCAAAACGACTTAATTAAATTTGTGAGGCATGATTTTCCACTCTCAAAGCCATGCTGACTGTCCCTAATCAGTCCTTGAATCTCTAAAGGGCTGTAGATCCTGTCTCTCAAAATACCTTCCAACAATTTACCCATCACAGATGTCAGGGGTCTCTGGCCTGTAGTCCCCAAGCTTTTCCGTGCAGCCCTTTTTAAACAAAAACTATTTGGGGGTGGGGGGTATAGTACAACCCTATCAAAGTGAATTCCCCCTACTTATTTTATCCATATAGAGTCAGTGGCAGAACCCTCGGATATATCCCCTCAGTACTGCTGTGATATTCTCCTCGAATCAAAAGTGCAAATCCCCCTCCGCCTCTCGAAACTCCTGGGCCAGCTGAGGGGCAAGGAAGTGTGTAAATAGATGATGATATTGATGTACTTGTTTTTATCCTACAGGTGCTTTGGTCCACCTTGTTGTCTAACAAGGGGCACACACGCGATGGGTCGTGAGAGGGCTGCTCTTGGATTTTTTTTTCGAGAATATCCTAGTGCTTCACGTCGTTAGTGTGCGCTTGACCTGGACCATTTGATGGGCAACACGACAGCTCAGTGACTATCGCTGTGCTGTGCAGATACACGGATTTGGGGCCTGTGTCTGTGGGAGTTTGCGCATTCTCCCCGTGCTTGCGTGGGTTTTCTCCGGGCGCTCCGGTTTCCTCCCACATCCCAAAGATGTGCTCTTAGGCTAATTGGAAAAATAAATTCTCCCTAAATTGTCTCAAATTTGGTTTTTAATCCATAGATCTATAAACGTGGACAGGGATCGCAGGTAGAGGTGGGAACATCGGGGTGGCGGCGCGGGCTCGTTGGACCGAAGGGCCTGTTTCCTGTGCTGTTTTGTTCTTTGTTCTCAGTGACTATCGCTGTGCTGTGCAGATACATGGATTTGGGGCCTGTGTCTGTGGGAGTTTGCGCATTCTCCCCGTGCTTGCGTGGGTTTTCTCCGGGTGCTCCGGTTTCCTCCCGCACCCCAAAAAAAACGCACTCTTAGGCTGATTGGTGTTCACAAATTGTCCCTAAATTGTCAATTTTCCCCAATAGGTGTAGACAAGGGCCATAGGTAGAGGAGGGCACTCATGATGTTAAAATGGCGGCACTGGCTCGTTGGGCCGAAGAGCCTGCTTCCCGTGCTGTGTGGTTCTTTGTTCTGTTTGGTCTTTCCCGTGACCCGCTGAGTACTTTTTGCGAAGGGTCAGAGGGCAGAGGTGAAAGGGAATGGTCATTAAAAGAACTATGGCCTCTTTATCCCCACCACCTGGCTCAGTAGCACCCCCTACTGATCTTACTAATCTGCAAGATTAGTAAATTTGCAGATGACACCAAAGTCGGTGGAGTGGTAGATAGTGAAGAGGGGTGTTATAGTTTGCAGAGAGACTTGGACAAGTTGCAGAGCTGGGCCGAGAGGTGGCAAATGGAGTTTAATGTGAAAAGTGTGAGGTAATGCACTTTGGCAGGAATAATAAATGTGTAAAGTATAGGGCTAATGGTAGGATTCTTAATAGTGTTGATGAACAGAGGGATCTTGGTGTATTTGTGCATAGACCCCTGAAAGTAGGCAGTCAAGTCGATAAGGTTGTTAAGAAGGCATATGGAGTCTTAGCTTTTATTGGTAGGGGGATTGAATTTCGGAGCCGCAATGTCATGTTGCAACTGTCCAAAACTCTAGTGCGGCCGCACTTGGAGTATTGTGTGCAGTTCTGGTCCCCACATTATAAGAAAGATGTGGAGGCATTGGCGAGGGTACAGAGGAGGTTTACCAGGATGTTGCCTGGTATGGAGGGCAGGTCTTATGAGGAGAGGCTGAGGGATTTGAGGTTGTTTTCGTTAGAAAGGAGGCGGCTAAGAGGGGACCTGATTGAAACATATAAGATGATTAGAGGTTTAGATAAGGTGGACAGTGATAGCCTTTTTCCTAGGATGGAGATAGCTAGCACGAGGGGACACAGCTTTAAATTAAGGGGTGATAGTTATAGGACGGGTATCAGAGGTAGGTTTTTTATCCAAAGGGTGGTTCGGGAGTGGAATGCCCTGCCTGCAGCGGTTGTAGATGCGCCAAGTTTGGTGGCGTTTCAGAGGTTAGTTGATAAGTATATGGAAGAGAAGGGAATGGTTTAGTTTGGAGGGGCATTGCTTTTTATATTGGTCGGCGCAACATCGAAGGCCGAAGGGCCTGTTCTGTGCTGGAATGTTCTATGTTCTATGAAGTTGGGTGCTACCGCACATAGTCTCCTCCCAGTAACTGGACTGAGTTACTTTACCACCCCTATAACACCCCAAACCCCCAACCCATTTGATTTGATTTGGTTCATTGTTGTCACTGTGATACAGTGAAAAATATTGTTTCTTGCACGCTGTACAAGCAAAGCATAGAGAAGGAAAGGAGAGAGTGGAGAATGTAGTTTTACAGTCATAGCTAGGGTGTAGAGAAGGTTCCCCAGGCTGATACCGGAGATGAGGGGGTTAGCTTATGAGGAGAGATTGAATAGACTGGGTCTGTACTCGTTGGAGTTTTGAAGGCTGAGGGGGGGGGATCTTATAGAGACTTACAAGATAATGAAGGGGCTAGAGGTAGAGGAGATAGGGTAGAGGTAGAGAGATTCTTCCCCGCTTAGAAAGGATAGCAGAGGGCACAGCTTCAAAGTAAGGCAGTTTAGAACGGAGTTGAGGAGGAACTTCTTCACTCAGAGGGTGGTGAACCTCTGGAATTCTCTGCCCATTGAAGCGGTGGACGCTTCCTGGTTGGATATGTTTAAGTCACGGGTAGATAGATTTCTGATTGACAAGGGTTATGGGGAGCAGGCGGGAAAGTGGAACCGATCCACTTCAGCTCAGCCCTGATCTTATTGAACGGCGGGGGAAGGCTCGAGGGGCTGGATGGCCGACTCCTGCTCCTATTTCTTACGTTCTTAACGCAAGATAGGTCCATTCGGCAGATTCTCTGTCTCCTTCCCGTAATCACTGCTTGAGATCCGACCCACCGCGGTGGTGTCGTCAGCAAAGATGATGAAGGAATTGGAGGGGAATTTGACCGCACGGTCAGGGGAGGGTAAGTAGGGGGCTGAGAACAGAGTCTTGCAGGGTGTCACTGCAAATCAGCTCCCCCCAGAGGTGGGAGGACGGGATGGCAAGTAAATTCTGACATTTATCTATCTCCTCACTTCTCCCTCTCTCTTTCTATCTCTCAACAGCCTGGGAAACTCACCGAAGCCTTCAAATACTTTGTACAGGGGATGGGATACAGTAAGTATGGGATGCCTATGATTGTTCCTTCCTTCAGGATAACAGGAAGAGGCCCTTCGGCCCATCACGTTGTGCCGAGCATGACGCCAAACTAAACTCATCCCTTCTGCCTGCCCTTCTTCCCGATCTCTCTGTCTTGTATACCCACGTGCTTATTTAAAAGCCCCTTAAACGCCCCTATCGCATCTGCCTTCCCCCCCCATCCTGGGCAGTGTGTTCCCGACACTCTGTGTAATAAAAACCTTGCCCCTCCTTTGAACTCTCCCCCCCCACCCCTCACCTTCAATACAGCCCCCCCCGAAAGTATTGGACATTTCAACTCGGGGAAAAAGATTTTGCTTGTCAACCCTTATCTATATCTCTCATCATTTTTATAGACTGTTATCAGGTCTCCCCTCAGCCTTCAGGGAAAACAATCTGAGTTTATCCAGCCTCTCCTTATAGCTGATAACCCTCCAATCCAGGCAGCATCCTGGGAAATCTTTTCCCCAACTCTCTCCAAAGCCCCCACGTCCTCACTATAATGTGGCGACCAGAATTGAACACAATAAATGTGGCCCAACCAAAGGTTTATAAAGCTGCAAAATGCCATCCTGATTCTTGTACTCGATGCCCCGACCAATAAAGGCAAGTGTGCCATCTGCTTTCTGTACCACCCTGTCCCCTTGTGTGCCCACTTTCCGGGAGCTACGGACTTGAACGCCCAACATTGCTCTGGACATCAATAGCGTTCACATTTACCAGAATTTGATTTGATTCATTATTGTCATGTGTGTTGGGATATAATGAAAAATATTGTTTCTTGCGCACTATACAAAGGAAGCATAGCGTTCACAGAGAAGGAAAGGTGAGGGGGCAATGTGTCACAGTCATAGCTAGGGTGTAGAGAGAGATCAGCTTAATGTGGGATAGGTACTTTTGAAAGTGTGATGGCAGTGGGCAAGAGGCTGTCCAAAGATGTGCAGGTTAGGGTGGATTGGCCATGCTAAATTGTCCCTTAGTGTCCAAAGATGTGCAGGTTAGGGTGGATTGGCCGTGCTAAATTGCCCCTTAGTGTCCAAAGATGTGCAGGTTAGGTGGCTTGGCCATGCTAAATTGCCCCTTAGTGTCCAAAGATGTGCAGGTTAGGTGGATTGGCCATGCTAAATTGTCCCTTAGTGTCCAAAGATGTGCTGGTTAGGTGGATTGGCCATGCTAAATTGCCCCTTAGTGTCCAAAGATTTGTAGGTTAGGTGGATTGGCCATGCTAAATTGTCCCTTAGTGTCCAAAGATGTGCAGGTTAGGGTGGATTGGCCATGCTAAATTGCCCCTTAGTGTCCAAAGATGTGCAGGTTATGTAGATTGGACATGCTAAATTGCCCCTTAGTGTCAGGGAGATTAAATATGTGGGGATGGGGCCTGGGTAGGATTGTTGTCGGTGCAGGCCCGATGGGCCAAATGGCCTCCTTCTGCGCTGTAGGGATCCGATGATGCCACATGTATGGGTGTCAATATGCACTGCGTGTGTAGGAAGGATAGATTACACATGTGTACTTGCGAAGGAGCATGTGTCCAGCCCACGCCGGGAGTGTGCATGCACTTTCTAACAAGATTCTGTTCGTCTCTGTCTCTCTCTCTTTCTTGCTGCCTTTCTCTGACAATGGGCAGTCCCTCACGTGGTGGACAGGCGCCTGAGTGTGGGTGCAGGTATTAAACTGGAGCCTTATGCTTGTGCATGCCCTCCTTACCCCCACCCGCCCACATACCCTACACCTTGCATGAGAGCAGACTTGAACTGATGTGTGTGCCGTAAACACTTGGACACGCCCCCCCCCCCCCCCCCCCCACCCACCCACCCACCCACTTAATTCTCCTTTCCCTGGAACTCGCAGGGCAGTTCCTGCACGGGGTTAGATACAGAGTAAAGCCCTCTCTACACTGTCCCCCCATCAAACACTCTCAGGACAGGTACAGCACAGGGTTAGATACAGAGTAAAGCTCCCTGTACACTGTCTCCCCATCAAACACTCTCAGGACAGGTACAGCACGGGGTTAGATACAGAGTAAAGCCCCCTCTGCACTGTCTCCCTATCAAACACTCCCAGGACAGGTACAGCACGGGGTTAGATACAGAGTAAAGCTCCCTCTACACTGTCCCCCCATCAAACACTCCCAGGACAGGTACAGCACGGGGTTAGATACAGAGTAAAGCTCCCTCTACACTGTCCCCTATCAAACACTCCCAGGACAGGTACAGCACGGGGTTAGATACAGAGTAAAGCTCCCTCTACACTGTCCCCCCATCAAACACTCCCAGGACAGGTACAGCACAGGGTTAGATACAGAGTAAAGCTCCCTCTACACTGTCCCCCCATCAAACACTCCCAGGACAGGTACAGCACGGGGTTAGATACAGAGTAAAGCTCCCTCTACACTGTCCCCATCAAACACTCCCAGGATAGGTACAGCACGGGGTTAGATACAGAGTAAAGCTCCCTCTACACTGTCCCCCCTTCAAGGACAGGTATGGAACATTCGACACAGTAAGTAGTCTCACAACACACGGTTAAAGTCCACAGATTGATTTGGTGGTATGAGATTCTGGAGCGTTGCTGCTTCGTCAGCTGGGATAGTTAAAGCACGGGGTCGGATGTAGACTAAAGTTCCCTCTACACTGCGGCTGTATTGACAACTAATGGCCTTTGACCCATGAACCTAGTGTCTCTCAATCTTTTTTGTCAGTAGCTGCATGTTAGAGATGTTAGTCGTAGGGTCGGAGATCGCGTGTTCGAGCCGATTTAACTCCGATGCTATGCCGTTTTAATTCTGATTAATCTGTTGCTGTTTCCTCCTCTACCTCCCCCCTCTCTCTCTCCCCCTTCTCCGCAGTGCCGTCCGCTGGAATGACAAGGCTCTCTCGTTCCCGCACCACCTCCCTGTCCGGCGCCTCGGTGGATGGGTCGCGCTCCCGCTCCCGCACCCTCTCCCAGGGCAGCGACGTGGGGCAGCTGGCCTCCAGCCCCTCGCAGACCATGGAGGTCTCGTGTTGAAGAGAGGGCGGCGGCGGGGGCGGGGAGGGGAGGGGAGGGGGTCAGCGCCACCGCGACCCGAAGGCGGACGAGACGGATGCGATCGGGGAAAGGGAAGAAGGAAGAAAAAGAATCGGCCACCTCTCATCCGACAAGGAGTGGCGGGGGGGTGGCTCCGGCTGTTCAGGCCTTGTTCGGTTGGGGAGGTGGCGGGGGGAGGGAGGGGGGGGACGTCGGTTGGTGTGGGGGGAAGGGTGGAGGTTAACGGTGGAAGTTGTGAATGAAGTGTTGGCGATGAGGGATAAAACAAGTGGGCGAAGTACTTTAAGTCATTAAAACAAGAACTAATCTTCTGTCGTGGGCTGGGGGTTGTGCCGAGGTTGGAGGATGGTGAGGGGGAGGGGGGCGGCGGGAGTTCCTTTGTCTTGATGAGTTACTTCCCCGCCCCCTCTGCCTTGTGTTGACCTCTCCCCGTCCCTCGTGAATTTGTCATGTTCCCTGCATAAAAGGGGCCTCTGGATTTTGGCGGAAAGAATTGGGAGTGGGGGGGTGGGGGGTGTGGTGGGTAGACGTCTTTGTCCACCCCAGCAGCCGCCCGCCCCCCAACATCTAAACCTCTTCCCCAAGCCCCTTCCTCACTCTCTCTCTCTTGCTCCACTCTGTCTCTCTCTCTCTCCGCCCCATTCTTTGATCCCAACACTCAGTCACATGGAAGCTCGTAACCTGACGTTGTGTTTTCTTTGTCGAAGGAAGGTGAAAAAAAAGAGGCAGGCTGTCAAAGTTTCTCATCTGGCACTCATCAGACGTGAGGAGAGGGATACGTTTCTAATTTTTTTAATAAAAACCAGATGAGGGGGATGGAGGGAACAGGTGGATTTGAGACACCGGGTGAGAGATATCGGCCATGTTCTGGTTTGAGTGGCAGAGCAGGCCGGGGAGGGTTGAATTTACCCACTGCTGCTCTCGGCTCCTTGTGGGATTCCCAACTCCAAACTCTCGCTACAATTTCTACCCCTCGAGAGAAGAGTTCAACCAATCGGGAAATCTGATTTGTCGGTGGTGGATAGGACATAGCCACAGACAATGTTCCAGAGATCTATTGTTCTCTGTTTGATTGGTTGATTTCCAAAAAAAAAGGCGTGTGGCCTGGACAGGTACCTTTTGCTTGCAGAGAACAGGTTCTCCCCACCCGCTCCACCCCATCATGGCTATACGTAACTTTGAGCACCTATTAATAAACTGTATTGTCAGTGTGATTCCTGCCGCACTTAGGATTGCTCGCCAAGTGTTGTCCAATTGTGGAATCGGCCCCACGCGTTAGGCATTTGTGTCAAGTGAGCTTTGTTTTTTTCCTCTCTCTCGTTTTTATTTCAGTTTGCCAAATTCCGGGCAGCGGATCAGATTCGGTGTTAGTTTCGTTGTGTGGCGATGTGGGGGGGGGGGGCACGTTTAGAGGAAGAAAAAAAGCTCTTCGAAAGAATATTCCCCACTGAGGAGGCCCTGGCTTTAATCGACACGTCACACGACTGTTGTTGAAGGTAGAATGGCAGCCATTTTTGCTCCCGCTTCCTGCCCGGCGGCCATTTTGCCACCCCTTCAAGATGGTGGCCGTTTCCCTGACACCTCCCGCAGGGAGGCCATGAGGGCAGCTCTTCGCCTGACACTTCCCCGGCGGAGTGGGGTGGGGGGGCTGGGTTGGGGTGAGGGGGGGGGCCATCTTGCTGACGTTTCGTGAGGGACGGCCATCTTGCTGACGTTTCGTGAGGGGCGGCCATCTTGCTGACGTGCCACGCCGTAGACATTTTGTTGCCAAATCCACAACGCCAGCCCAAAACACCGAATGGCGAGGGCCAGGGCGGGGTGGGGGGGGGGGGGGGGCTCAGGAAGGGGTTCCCTCATCCCCGACCCATTCCGTCCCCTCTGCACGCTGCCACCCCCCCCCACCAACACTCCCAACCGTCTCCTTCCACCTCCCTCCCCCAGCCGCCTACACACTCTATCTTCCGCCCCCTTTCGCACCCATGGGTTATTCTTGCCCATACTTCGGGCCTGCCCCTCCGTGGAGGGGTACGGGGTGGGGGAGGGGCACTCGGGTGGAAGAGGCCCTCGTGTTAACCCCACCACTCCACCCACCCCGCGGGAGGGGTGGGTAGATGTTTGGCTGAGGTGGAAGGAGAATGCATTGAAGAGAGTCTGCAGGACTTTGAGGGGGGGGGGGGTGTGTCGGGTGGTAAGAGAGGGGGTAAATATTGATTCCTCATCCTCACGAGACAGTGGAGGGGGCGGGTGTGGAGGAGGGGAGGGGAGGTGGGGGCAGGAGGAAGGTGCCAAAAACTCACTCGCAGGTGTTGGAAAGTTGCATGTTCTCAGGAGGGGGAGGTTTGGCAGGGGAGGTTGGAGGGGGGAGGCCAATAGAATTGGGCAAACTACGCAAGGAACTGGGGGTAACCAACTCAGACCCAGCTCAGCACAACTTCACAGCACCTCCCACAGGACCCCTGAGGTGTGAAGGAAGGGTTTGGGCCGTTGCTGCCCCCTTCCCCACCTCCAACCCCACCCTACCCATGCAATCGTTGAAGGGATTGGATCGGGGTGGGTCTCTGCCCCTCGAGGTGGCGTCAGTGGGCGAGACCGTTACCCCCCCCCCCGACCTACTTTGCGCTGGGGTCGGTGGTCGAGGAAGGAGTGGGGGGAGGGGGGAGGGGAATTGCCAATTGCCCATAAGTCTCTGGGGCGCGGTGGGGGGGGGGGGGGGGGGGGGGGGGGGGGGGGGGCGCGGTGGGGGGGGGGGGGGGGGGCGCGGAGGTGGGGCTCCTGTCCACTCCGCCACACCCAAAGGTCAAACCAACCTCCCCCAACACCCCCCCCCCCACCCCCAACACAATCCACCACTGCTTCACCTCAACATGGGGCCAACTCTGACCCTACCCCCCCCCACCCCCACCCCACCGCCCCCCTCCGCCCCCTGCCCTGACTCCCTTGCCTGCCCTACTCCCCGAGAGAGCAAGTGCGCGGGAGGGAGAGATAGAGAGAGAGGAGGGGGTGTGAGGAGAACGCTCGAGGTGAGTGGGGGGGAGGAGGGCAGCGTCCAATGCCAACTCGGGGGGGGGGGTCTTTTTTTCTCTCTACGCAAGTCTGTTTTTTCCGACATAATTAATAATTAATGGGGTTTAAAAAAAAAGTATTAACATTTGTGTGCTGGCAGGTATATATAAAATATATTATATACAGACTGTAAAAATAAAACCACATCGATTTAGAGGCACTCGGTTCTCAATTCCTGTCTCTCTCTCTGTCTCCTGAAGACTTGGTAAAATAATAACTCTGAGACGTTGAGTTGAAATACATAGAACATTCCAGCGCAGGACAGGCCCTTCGGCCCTCGATGTTGCGCCGGCCAATTATGAAAAAGCAATGACCCTCCAAACTAAACCATTCCCTTTTCATCCATAAACTTATCAACTAACCCCTTAAACGCCACCAAACTTGGCGCATCTACAACTGCCGCAGGCAGGACATAGAACATTACAGCACAGAACAGGCCCTTCGGCCTTCGATGTTGCGCCGACCAATTAAGAAAAAGCAATGCCCCTCCAAACTAAACCATTCCCTTCTCTTCCATATACTTATCAACTAACCTCTTAAACGCCACCAAACTTGGCGCATCTACAAATGCTGCAGGCAGGGCATTCCACTCCCGAACCACCCTTTGGGTAAAGAACCTACCTCTGATATCCGTCCTATAACTATCACCCCTTAATTTAAAGCTGTGTCCCCTCGTGCGAGCTTTCTCCATCCTAGGAAAAAGGCTATCACTGTCCACCCTATCTAAACCTCTAATCATCTTATATGCTTCAATAAGATCCCCTCTTAGCCGCCTCCTTTCTAACGAAAACAACCTCAAATCCTTCAACCTCTCTTCATAGGACCTGCCCTCCATACCAGGGCAACATCCTGGTAAACCTCCTCTGTACCCTCTCCAATGCCTCCACATCTTTCTTATAATGTGGGGACCAGAACTGTACACAATACTCCAAGTGCAGCCTCACCAGAGTTTTGTACAGTTGCAACATGATGTTGCGGCTCTGAAATTCAATCCCCTTACCAATAAAAGCTAAGACTCCGTATGCCTTCTTAACAACCTTATCGACTTGATTGCCAACTTTCAGGGATCTGTGCACATATACACCAAGATCCCTCTGTTCATCAACACTATTGAGAGTCCTACCATTAGCCCTATACTCTACACATTTGTTATTCCTGCCAAAGTGAATTACCTCACACTTGTCCACATTAAACTCCATTTGCCACCTCTCGGCCCAGCTCTGCAACTTGTCCAAGTCTCTCTGCAAACTATAACACCCCTCTTCACTATCTACCACTCCTCCGACTTTGGTGTCATCCGCAAATTTACTAATCCATCTTCAATACCCTCATCCAGATCATTTATAAAAATTACAAACAGCAGGGGCCCCAAAACAGATCCCTGAGGTACACCACTTGTAACCGAACTCCACGATGAATAATTTCCATCAACCACCACCCTCTGTCTTCTATCTGCTAGCCAATTCCTAATCCAATTAGCTAAATCACCATCTATCCCATACATCTGCATTTTCTGCAGAAGCCTTCCATGGGCCACCTTATCGAACGCCTTACTAAAGTCCATATATACCACATCAACCGCCTTACCCCCATCCGCCTCTTTGGTCACTTTTTCAAAAAACTCAATGAGGTTAGTAAGGCACGACCTACCCTTCACAAAACCATGCTGACTATCCCCAATCAATCCATTTCTCTCTAAATAACTATAAATCCTATCCCTAATAATTCTTTCCAATACTTTGCCCACAACAGAAGTAAGACTCACCGGTCTAGGGTGGTTTTTATTTCAAAACTCTGCACTTCAGACTGTTGGGAGAAAATGGTTCCTTACAATGGATCATAGAACCCTACAGTGTAGAAAGAGGCCCTTCAGCCCATCGAGTCTGCACTGAACACAATCCCACCCAGACCCTACCCCGACTAATCCCTCCAACCGACACATCTCACGATACTAAGGAGCAATTTCTTAGCACGGCCAATCAACCTAACCCGCACGCCTTCGGAATGTGGGAGGAAACCCACGCAGACACGAGGAGAATGTGCAAACTCCACACAGGCAGTGACCCGAGGCCGGGAATCAAACCCAGGTCCCCGGAGCTGTGAAGCAGCAGCGCTAACTCACTGTGCTACCGTGCCTCCTTACCAGACTCCTTCTAGAACACAAACACGAGTGGGTACGTGTACAAAGAACAACGCAGCATGGGAAACAGGCCCTTCGGCCCAACGAGCCTGCGCCGCCATTTTAACATTGTGAGTTCCCTCCTCTACCTTTGTCGACACCTATTGAGGAAGATTGAGGGAAGACTAATTTAAGAACAATTTATTACACCAATCAGCCTAAGAGCATGTTTTTGGGGTGTGGGAGCACCCAGGGAAAACCCACGCAAGCACGGGGAGAATGTGCAAACTCCCGCAGACACAGGCCCAAATCCATGCATCTTGCACAGCAAACAGTGATATACATTTTGAGCAGGAATCAAAATTCAAATTTCCAGTTGCTGCCAGACAAAGAACAAAGCAGCACGGGAAACAGGCCCTTCGGCCCAACGAGCCCGCGCCACCACCACGACGTTCCCACCTCTACCTGTGATCCCCTGTCCATGTTTATAGATCTATGGATTAAAAACCAAATTTGAGACAATTTAGGGAGAATTTGTTTTGCCAATCAGCCTAAGAGCACATCTTTGGGATGTGGGAGGAAACCGGAGCAGCCGGAGAAAACCCACGCAAGCACGGGGAGAATGCGCAAACTCCCACAGACACAAGCCCAAATCCATGTATCTGCACAGCACAGCGATAGTCACTGAGCTGTCGTGTTGCCCATCAAATGGTCCAGGTCAAGCGTACACTAACGACGTGAAGCACTAGGATACTCTCAAAAAAAATCCAAGAGCAGCCCTCTCACGACCCATCGCGTGTATGCCCCTTGTTAGACAACAAGGTGGACCAAAGCACCTGTAGGATAAAAACAAGTACGTCAATAACCTCCAGACCTCCCCTTCCTGCAATCCCAGAGTTAATCCGGAATTACAGTCGCCACAGGCGGGACACCCCTTCTGCAGCAGTTACCAGCATCTCTGTCTTTACTTGTGCGACTGCGGCTATCCCAGCGGGAATCTGCCTGTTCAGAGCCGGGATCACGATCTGCCATCGGCAGCCGGTATCGTAAACTAACCATTGATTTCGTTAGAAAGGAGGCGGCTAAGAGGGGATCTTATTGAAGCATATAAGATGATTAGAGGTTTAGATAGGGTGGACAGTGATAGCCTTTTTCCTAGGATGGAGAAAGCTAGCACGAGGGGACACAGCTTTAAATTAAGGGTGATAGTTATAGGACAGATATCAGAGGTAGGTTCTTTACCCAAAGGGTGGTTCGGGAGTGGAATGCCCTGCCTGCAGCAGTTGTAGATGCGCCAAGTTTGGTGGCGTTTTAAGAGGTTAGTTGATAAGTATATGGAAGAGAAGGGAATGGTTTAGGTTGGAGGGGCATTGCTTGTTATATTGGTCGGCGCAACATCGAAGGCCGAAGGGCCTGTTCTGTGCTGTAATGTTCTATGTTCTATGTTCTATCTGTGTAACGGTGTCCCACTAACACAAGCAGGGTAAGATTTGCAATGTCTACAAAATAATAGCCACATTAAACTATCTGCCTTTACAAAAAAACAGGCGTTAAAGCATGTAACTCATGAACAAGCAACTTACGTTAGGGCCAGAAGCAGAATAAACTTGAGGACATCAGTGAGGTGAAGGCTTATGTTTGTGACAAATTATAACCATAGAAAACACAGAAAATTACAGCTCAGAAACAGGCCTTTTGGCTCTTCTTGTCTGTCCCGAAACGTTTTTTGCCTAGTCCCACTGACCCTGCACTCGGACCATATCCCTCCACACCCCTCTCATCCATAAACCCAACCAACTTTTTCTTAAATGTTAAAAGTGACCCCGCATTCACCACTTTATCTGACAGCTCATTCCACACTCCCACCACTCTCTGCGTGAAGAAGCCCCCCTCCCTGAAAGTTGGCAATCAAGTCATAGAACATAGAACATTACAGCACAGAACAGGCCCTTCGGCCTTCGATGTTGCGCCGACCAATATAAAAAGCAATGCCCCTCCAAACTAAACCATTCCCTTCTCTTCCATATACTTATCAACTAACCTCTTTAACGCCACCAAACTTGGCGCATCTACAACAGCTGCAGGCAGGGCATTCCACTCCCGAACCACCCTTTGGGTAAAGAACCTGCTTCTGATATCCGTCCTATAACTATCACCCCTTAATTTAAAGCTGTGTCCCCTCGTGCTAGCTTTTTCCATCCTAGGAAAAAGGCTATCACTGTCCACCCTATCTAAACCTCTAATCATCTTATATGTTTCGATTAGGTCCCCTCTTAGCCGCCTCCTTTCTAACGAAAACAACCTCAAATCCCTCGGCCTCTCCTCATAAGACCTGCCCTCCATACCAGGCAACATCCTGGTAAACCTCCTCTGTACCCTCTCCAATGCCTCCACATCTTTCTTATAATGTGGCGACCAGAACTGCACACAATACTCCAAGTGCGGCCGATAGAGGTTTATAAAATGTTGACAGGAATAGATAGGGCCGACTCTCAGACTATTTCCCCGAGCTGAAATGGTCGCTACGAGAGGACACAGGTTTAAGGTGCAAGGAAGCAAATACAAAGGAGATGTCAGGGGTAGGTTTTTCACTCAGAGGATGGTGAGTGAATGGAACCAACTGCCGTCGGAGGTTGTTGAGGCGAACTCGCTGGGGTCTTTTAAGAGACTTCTGGATGAGTATATGGAAAAGAATAGGATAGGGGGTTATAGATAGGTCTGTGGATTGGTAGATGTGATCGGCGCAACTCGTGGGCCGAAGGGCCTGTTTGTGCTGTAGTGTTCTATGTTCTATGTTCTAATACATTTTGTTGAGATGCAAATAAATTAGCAGACAATCACTGTCAACAAAACGGAAAACTTTTATTGCATTCAATACATAATGGTAGTCTAACTCTCTTGTAGTCATGGTTACAGGTTGCAAGACTGTCTGTAAACTCAAAACACTGGACTTAGCAGGGATATACATATATATATATAACAGGCATCGGCGACATACTCATAGAGGTCACATGATCACAGTGTAAGTCAGAATTCATACATAAATTCTTCATTTTTAAAATTCTCCCCATCAAACATTCCCAAAAGAGGTACATCACGGGGTTAGATACAGAGTAAAACTCCCTCTACACTGTCCCCCCATCAAACACTCCCAGGACAGGTATAGCACGGGGTTAGATACAGAGTAAAGCTCCCTCTACATTGTCCCCCATCAAACACTCCCACGACAGGTACACCACAGGGTTAAATACAGAGTAAAGCTCCCTCTACACTGTCCCCATCAAACACTCCCAGGACAGGTACAGCACGGGGTTAGATACAGAGTAAAGCTCCCTCTACACTGTCCCCCATCAAACACTCCCAGGACAGGTACAGCACGGGGTTAGATACAGAGTAAAGCTCCCTCGGCACTGTCCCCCATCAAACACTCCCAGGACAGGTACAGCACGCAGTTAGATACAGAGTAAAGCTCCCTCTACACTGTTCCCCCATCAACCACTCCCAGGAGAGGTACAGCACGAGGTTAGATACAGAGTAAAGCTCCCTCTACACTGTCCCCCATCAAACACTCCCAGGACAGGTACAGCACGGGGTTAGATACAGAGTAAAGCTCCCTCTACACTGTCCCCCATCAAACACTCCCAGGACAGGTACAGCACGGGGTTAGATACAGAGTAAAGCTCCCTCTACACTGTCCCCATCAAACACTCCCAGGACAGGTACAGCACGGGGTTAGATACAGAGTAAAGCTCCCTCTACACTGTCCCCCCATCAAACACTCCCAGGACAGGTACAGCACGGGGTTAGATACAGAGTAAAGCTCCCTCTACACTGTCCCCATCAAACACTCCCAGGACAGGTACAGCACGGGTTAGATACAGAGTAAAGCTCCCTCTACACTGTCCCCCATCAAACACTCCCAGGACAGGTACAGCACGGGGTTAGATACAGAGTAAAGCTCCCTCTACACTGTCCCCCCATCAAACACTCCCAGGACAGGTACAGCACGGGGTTAGATACAGAGTAAAGCTCCCTCTACACTGTCCCCCCATCAAACACTCCCAGGACAGGTACAGCACGGGGTTAGATACAGAGTAAAGCTCCCTCTACACTGTCCCCCCATCAAACACTCCCAGGACAGGTACAGCCTGGGGTTAGATACAGAGTAAAGCTCCCTCTACACTGTCCCCATCAAACACCCCCAGGACAGGTACAGCACGGGGTTAGATACAGAGTAAAGCTCCGTCTACACTGTCCCCATCAAACACCCCCAGGACAGGTACAGCACGGGGTTAGATACAGAGTGAAGATTCCTCCTCTTTGCTCTGATTGCTGTCAGTGAGTTATTGAGGGAGGGGGAGGCACGCTCACACTTCACGAAGCAGTTTTGTTGCACTTTGGGGTGGTTTGTGTTCAGATTCCTGTCTCGCGGTGTCTGTTGCTCTCAGTTTTGCAGAGGGTGGAGGTTCGGAACTCCGTCCAGTGTCCTTCCTGACTGGTTGGGATCTCTCCGAGAGGATGTTGAAGTTGTCACGTCCCGCCGGCGGAACCAGATGTCTTCCATCGCTGGCCCACACTCCCTCCCCCCTCCCCTGGCCTTGCTCCCCTCCTCCCCACGCCATCCCACCCCTTCCGGATCCCCTTCCTTCCTCGTTTTATCCTACAGGTGCTTTGGTCCACCTTGTTGTCTAACAAGGGGCATACACGCGATGGGTCGTGAGAGGGCTGCTCTTGGATTTTTTTTTCGAGAGTATCATAGTGCTTCACGTCGTCAGTGTACGCTTGACCTGGACCATTTGATGGGCAACACGACAGCTCAGTGACTATCGCTGTGCTGTGCAGATACATGGATTTGGGCCTGTGTCTGTGGGAGAGTTTGCGCATTCTCCCCGTGCTTGCGTGGGTTTTCTCCGGGCGCTCCGGTTTCCTCCCACATCCCAAAGATGTGCTCTTAGGCTGATTGGCAAAACAAGTTCTCCCGAAATTGTCTCAAATTTGGTTTTTAAATCCATAGATCTATAAACACGGACAGGGATCGCGGGTAGAGGTGGGAACATCGGGGTGGCGGTGCGGGCTCGTTGGGCCGAAGGGCCTGTTTCCCGTGCTGTTTTGTTCTTTGCCCTTCCCCAGGCCTGTTGGAGTAGGCTTCGATCTTTGACCTGGTGGTGGCGGGGATGGCGTTGGGGGGAGCCTGGGTGACAGGCCATGCCAAACCACCGCCACTACCCCCCAGCCCCCCCCCCCTCCCTCCACCTCCACCACCAGAAGCCCATCCCCACTCCCCCAAACCCCCCCTCAGTTCAGCATGTTCCCCTGGGAGGTCGAGCGAGCCAAATCGGTGGAGACAAAGTAGGTGCTCAGCTCGCCCTTACCTTTGACCTTGATGACCCCACGGGGGTGGCAGGTGTAACCCAGGCGGCATAGCACATCGCTGGTCTCCTCCGTCACCTGTTGCGGGAGTGTGGGGGGGGCGGGGGGTGGGGGTGGGGGGGGGGGGTGGAGACGGTGAGGGAGGGGTGGGGGGTGGGTGGAGACAAGACCAGGAGAGTAAAGTTGGGTGAGTGAGCGGACTCAAGAGTTGTCAATCAACAAAGATGCGGCGGCGATCACAACGGAAGTAAATTGGCTGCGGGAATCTGAGGAACAGAAGGTCCCGGAAAACCTCGGCGGGTCTGGCAGGACAGAAAAGAGCCGCCGTTTCGAGTCCAGGTCACTCTTTGTCTTCCCTCAGAAAGACGTAGACTTAGAGGAGATCTAATAGAGGTGTACAAGATTATGAAGGGGACAGATAGAGTAAACAGGGTTAAGCTTTTTCCTAGGATGGACTCAAATAGCACGAGGGGTCACGGGCTTAGGGTGAGGGGGGTAAGGTATAATTTGGATGCTAGAGGGAGTTTTTTCACACAGAGGGTGGTGGGGGTATGGAATGCGCTGCCAAGTAAAGTGGTAGAGGCAGGTACTCTGGAGTTATTTAAGAAATACTTAGATGGGCACATGAACAGAATGGGAATGGAGGGGTATAGAAAACTGATTTAAAATAGGGATCATGAGCCTTGGGAGTCCCTGGGAAGTGTGTAAATAGATGATGATATTGATGTACTTGTTTTTATCCTACAGGTGCTTTGGTCCACCTTGTTGTCTAACGAGGGGCATACACGCGATGGGTCGTGAGAGGGCTGCTCTTGGATCTTTTTTGAGAGTATCCTAGTGCTTCACATCGTTAGTGTACGCTTGACCTGGACCATTTGATGGGCAACACGACAGCTCAGTGACTATCGCTGTGCTGTGCAGATACATGGATTTGGGCCTGTCTGTGGGAGTTTGTGCATTCTCCGCGTGTTTGCGTGGGTTTTCTCCGGGTGCTCCGGTTTCCTCCCACATCCCAAAGATGTGCTCTTAGGCTGATTGGCAAAACAAATTCTCCCTAAATTGTCTCAAATTTGGCTTTTTAATCCATAGATCTATAAACATGGACAGGGACCACAGGTAGAGGTGGGAACATCGGGGTGGCAGCGCAGGCTCGTTGGGCCAAAGGGCCTGTTTCCCGTGCTGTTTTGTTCTTTGTTCATTTTATGTTTTACTGTTCTCTAAACCCTATTTCTTTCCTGCCTTTGTTCATTTTTCTTCGCTCCCTTCCTCTTTCCCCCTACATCATCCCTCCTCCCCCAACCTTTTTCTCCATTTTACCTCTCTCCCACCTCCTCCCTGCACACCCCCCCCCCAACATGAGGATGTAGAGGCTATTGAGAGAGTGCAGAGGAGAATTCACAAGGATGCTGCCTGGATTGGGAGGCAGGCCTTATGAAGATAGGTTGAGGGAGCTGGGACTCTTCTCCCTGGAGAGACAAAGGTTGAGAGGCGGCCTGATAGAGGTTTATAAGATGTTGTGAGGAATAGATAGGGTGGATTCTCGGAGGCTATTTCCCAGGGCTGAAATGGTCACTACGAGAGGACACAGGTTTAAGGTGCTAGGGGGCAAATACAGAGGGGATGTTAGAGGTGAGTTTTTCACTCAGAGGGTGGTGAGTGAGCTGCCGTCGGCGGTGGTGGAGGCGAACTCGCTGGGGTCTTTTAAGAGACTTCTGGATGAGTACATGGGACTTAATGGGATTGGGAGTTACAGATAGTTCTATGGACTGGTAGGTAGGGATATTTCTTTACACAGAGGGTGGTGAGGGCGTGGAATGCCCTGCCTGCAGTTGTGGACTCGCCTACTTTGGGGGCGTTCAAATGTTCGGTGGATAGGCATATGGATGATATTGGAATAGTTTAGGTTAGAGGGTCCACTGGCCAGCACAACATCGAGGGCCGAAGGGCCTGTTCTGCACTGTAATGTTCTATGTTCTATATGATCGGCACAACTTGTGGGCCGAAGGGCCTGTTTGTGCTGTAGTGTAATGGCATTCTATGATACAGTTGACCCTCCAATTCCAGCTTCTGTGACAAATGGCCATTTCTCCCTTCTAATTTCTCTTCAGACTGCCATTAGCAGCCTCTCCCCTGGTTTGACAATGGGTCACCGGAACTCGAAACATCAGCTTTTTTCTCCCCTGACACATTTGCCAGACCTGCTGAGATTTTCCAGCATTTTCCCTTCTCCTAACATCAATAATTATTCTTATTTCTATCCTTTTAACTCCATTGGGATTGTGTACAGTGGGAGTGAATGGGAAGGGGTTTGGATCCATTAGGATTGTGTACAGTGGGAGTGAATGGGAAGGGGTTTGGGAACATTGGGATTGTGTACAGTGGGAGTGAATGGGAAGGGGTTTGAGTCCATTGGGATTGTGTACAGTGGGAGTGAATGGGAAGGGGTTTGGGTCCATTGGGATTGTGTACAGTGGGAGTGAATGGGAAGGGGTTTGGGGTCCATTGGGATTGTGTACAGTGGGAGTGAATGGGAAGGGGTTTGGGTCCATTGGGATTGTGTACAGTGGGAGTGAATGGGAAGGGGTTTGGAACATTGGGATTGTGTACAGTGGGAGTGAATGGGAAGGGGTTTGGGTCCATTGGGATTGTGTACAGTGGGAGTGAATGGGAAGGGTTTGGGTCCATTGGGATTGTGTACAGTGGGAGTGAATGGGAAGGGTTTGGGTCCATTGGGATTGTGTACAGTGGGAGTGAATGGGAAGGGGTTTGGGTCCATTGGGATTGTGTACAGTGGGAGTGAATGGGAAGGGGTTTGGGTCCATTGGGATTGTGTACAGTGGGAGTGAATGGGAAGGGGTTTGGGTCCATTGGGATTGTGTACAGTGGGAGTGAATGGGAAGGGGTTTGGGTCCATTGGGATTGTGTACAGTGGGAGTGAATGGGAAGGGGTTTGGGTCCATTGGGATTGTGTACAGTGGGAGTGAATGGGAAGGGGTTTGGGTCCATTGGGATTGTGTACAGTGGGAGTGAATGGGAAGGGGTTTGGGTCCATTGGGATTGTGTACAGTGGGAGTGAATGGGAAGGGGTTTGGGTCCATTGGGATTGTGTACAGTGGGAGTGAATGGGAAGGGGTTTGGGTCCATTGGGATTGTGTACAGTGGGAGTGAATGGGAAGGGGTTTGGGTCCATTGGGATTGTGTACAGTGGGAGTGAATGGGAAGGGGTTTGGGTCCATTGGGATTGTGTACAGTGGGAGTGAATGGGAAGGGGTTTGGGTCCATTGGGATTGTGTACAGTGGGAGTGAATGGGAAGGGGTTTGGACATTGGGATTGTGTGTGGGAGGAATGAAGGGGTTGAGTCCATTGGGATTGTGTACAGTGGGAGTGAATGGGAAGGGGTTTGGGTCCATTGGATTGTGTACAGTGGGAGTGAATGGGAAGAGGTTTGGGTCCATTGGGATTGTGTACAATGGGAGTGAATGGAAGGGTTGGGGTCCATTGGGATTGTGTACAGTGGGAGTGAATGGAAGGGGTTGGGCCATTGGAATTGTGTACAGTGGGAGTGAATGGGAAGGGGTTTGGGGTCCATTGGGATTGTGTACAGTGGGAGTGAATGAGAAGGGGTTTGGGTCCATTGGGATTGTGTACAGTGGGAATGAATGGGAAGGGGTTTGGGTCCATTGGGATTGTGTACAGTGGGAATGAATGGGAAGGGGTTTGGGTCCATTGGGATTGTGTACAGTGGGAGTGAATGGGAAGGGGTTTGGGAACATTGGGATTGTGTACAGTGGGAGTGAATGGGAAGGGGTTTGGGAACATTGGGATTGTGTACAATGGGAGTGAATGGGAAGGGGTTTGGGTCCATTGGGATTGTGTACAGTGGGAGTGAATGGGAAGGAGTTTGGGTCTATTGCTGATGATCAGTATCTGACTGTGTTATCGATCCTTACCTGTATCTTGCCCAGGACTCCGGTACTATCCATGCGACTGGCCACATTTACACTGTTGCCCCAGATATCGTACTGTGGTTTCTGTGCGCCTATCACCCCGGCAACCACAGGTCCATGGTTAATTCCTGGCCGTAAATTGAAAGTTAGTTTAGCCATTAACGTCGAGAGTGGCACTCGGCAAGTGAACAACGAGCCTTGAGCAAATCTGTACTTCAATAACCCAGATGCCTTGACAAGGCTATAATCAATACTCAATCGCTCAATTAATGAAGGCCAGTATACCAATATGTGTACTAGTATTGGTGTACTGGCCTTCATTAATCGAGGAATTGAGCTTAGGAGTAGGAGATAATGCTGCAACTTTATAAGACCCTTGTAAGACCCCACTTGTGTGCAGTTCTGGTCGCCTCACTATAGGAAGGATGTGGAAGCTATTGAGAGAGTTCAGAGGAGATTTACAAGGATGTTGCCTGGTTTGGGAGGCAGGCCTTATGAAGATAGGTTGAGGGAGCTGGGACTCTTCTCCCTGGAGAGACGAAGGTTGAGAGGCGACCTGATAGAGGTTTATAAGATGTTGAGAGGAATAGATAGGGTGGATTCTCAGAGGCTATTTCCCAGGGCTGAAATGGTCGCGACGAGAGGACAGAGGTTTAAGGTGCAGGGAAGCAAGTACAGAGAAGATGTTAGGGGTAAATTTTTCACTCAGAGGGTGGTGAGTGAATGGAATCGGCTGCCGTCGGTAGAGGCAAACTCGCTGGGGTCTTTTAAGAGACTTCTGGATGAGTCCATGGGATTTAATGGGATTGGGAGTTACAGGTAGTTCTATGGCCTGGTAGGTACTGATATGATCGGCCCAACTTGTGGGCCGAAGGGCCTGTTTGTGCTGTAGTTCTAAAACATTTGCAGCCTCTGACAAAATTGCCCCTCGGGAAAGGTGGTCGGTGAACCATCCTTCTTGAATTTGTTGCGGTCCCCGTGTGATGTGGGCTAACACCCACAGCGCTGTTAGGGAGGGAGTTCCGGGATTTGTACCCCAGCCACAGCGAAGGAACGGCCCAACATTTAACGGGATATACTTCCCAGTCGGGATGGTGAGTGGGGCTGGGAGGGGGAATTTCAGGTGCTGGTGTTCCCCATGTCCCTCGTCCTTCTAGACAGTAGGGGTGGTGGGTTTAGAAGGTGCTGTGGAAGGAGTCTCGGCGAGTCGCTGTGGTGCATCTTGTAGATGGTACACACACACACTGCTGTGCGGGGGGGTGGAGGAGGGAGAGAATGTGGATGTGGTCCCCATCAAAGCGGGGCTGCCTTGTCCTGGGTGGTGTCAAGCTTCTCGAGTGTTGTTGGAGCCGCACTCAATCAGGCAAGTGGACAATATTCCATCACACTCCTGAATTGTGCCGTGTAGATGGTGGACAGGCTTTGGGGGGAATCAGGAAGTGTGTCACGCTCTGCAGAATTCTCAACTTCAGACCTGCTCTGGTAGCCATAGTATGGCTGGACCCAGTTCAATTTCTGGATTGGTTGATTTGACAAATGGGCGGCATGGTGGTTAGCGCTGCTGCCTCACAGCACCAGGGACCTGGGTTCGATTCCCGGCTTGGGGCACTGTCTGTGTGGAGTTCTCCGCATGTTTGTGTGGGCTTTGTCCGGGTGCTCCGGTTTCCTTCCACAGTTCAAAGGTGTGCGGGTTAGGTGGATTGGCCATGCTAAATTGTCCCTTAGTGTCCAAAGGTGTGCGGGTTAGGTGGATTGGCCATGCTAAATTGCCCCTTAGTGTCCAAAGATGTGTAGGTTAGGTGGATTGGCCATGCTAAATTGCCCCTTAGTGTCCAAAGATGTGCAGGTTAGGTGGATTGGCCATGCTAAATTGCCCCTTAGTGTCCAAAGATGTGCGGGTTAGGTGGATTGGCCATGCTAAATTGCCCCTTAGTGTCCAAAGATGTGCAGGTTAGTGGATTGGCCATGCTAAATTGTCCCTTAGTGTCCAAAGATGTGCAGGTTAGGTGGATTGGCCATGCTACCTTGCTTCTTATGTCCAAAGATGTGCGGGTTAGGTGGATTGGCCATGCTAAGTTGTCCCTTAGTGTCCAAAGGTGTGCGGGTTAGGTGGATTGGCCATGCTAAATTGCCCCTTAGTGTCCAAAGATGTGTAGGTTAGGTGGATTGGCCATGCTAAATTGTCCCTTAGTGTCCAAAGATGTGCAGGTTAGGTGGATTGGCCATGCTACATTGCTTCTTAATGTCCAAAGATGTGCGGGTTAGGTGGATTGGCCATGCTAAGTTGTCCCTTAGTGTCCAAAGGTGTGCGGGTTAGGTGGATTGGCCATGATAAATTGTCCCTTAGTGTCCAAAGATGTGTAGGTTAGGTGATTGGCCATGCTAAATTGTCCCTTAGTGTCCAAAGATGTGCAGGTTAGGTGGATTGGCCATGCTACATTGCTTCTTAATGTCCAAAGATGTGCGGGTTAGGTGGATTAGCCATGCTAAGTTGTCCTTATTGTCCAAAGGTGTGCAGGTTAGGTGGATTGGCCATGATAAATTGTCCCTTAGTGTCCAAAGATGTGCAGGTTAGGTGGATTGGCCATGCTAAATTGCCCCTTAGTGTCCAAAGATGTGTAGATTAGGTGGATTGGCCATGCTAAATTGTCCCTTAGAGTACAAGATGTGCAGGTTAGGTGGATTGGCCATGCTAAATTGCTTCTTAATGTCCAAAGATGTGCGGGGTAAGGTGGATTGGCCATGCTAAATTGCCCCTTAGTGTCCAAAAGATGTGCAGGTTAGGTGGATTGGCCATGATAAATGTCCCTTAGTGTCCAAAGATGTGCAGGTTAGGTGGATTGGCCATGATAAATTGCCCCTTAGTGTCCAAAGATGTGCGGGTAAGGTGGATTGGCCATGCTAAATTGCCCCTTAGTGTCCAAAGATGTGCAGGTTAGGTGGATTGGCCATGATAAATTGCCCCTTAGTGTCCAAAGATGTGCAGGTTTAGGTGGGTTGGCCATGCTAAATTGCCCCTTAGTGTCCAAAGATGTGCAGGTTTAGGTGGGTTGGCCAGGATAGTGTGCGGAGTTACAGGAAGGCAGGGTGTGATGTCAGAGAGTTGGTGCAGATGTGATGAATTGAACTGCACTTTAAGCATTCTACAATTCTATTGCGTTGAGTGTTGGGCTGGAGGGATCGGTGCTGGGGGCCTCAACCTTTTGCAAACTTGTGTGGGAAAGGTTGACTTGCTCATGTGGACATTTATGAGTGTCAAATGACAGGGGGCGGGGGGGTGGGGGGGAAGGTGGGATTCAAGAATCCAAGGTTCGGAGGTCAAACCGCATTCCACTCACCGATTCGGAGTTTGAAGTTATTGAAGGAGTGTTTATTGATGAAGTCCAACTTGCTCATTAGGGCCACTGCAAACTCTACCATCACCCCGATGTGTGTGCAGTTCCTTTCGGAGTCCTAAGGAAGTTGAGGGGGAGGGGGGATGGTGGGGGGGGGAGTGGTATTGGGGGTGGCAGAATAGCAGAAAGTCAGTGAGACACTTCCCAGAGTTTGCAGGTCTGTCCCCGTCGCTCAGATCAACACATCTACTTTCTCAGAAGGCTAAGGAAATTTGACACGTCCGCTACGACTCCCACCAACTTTTACGGATGCGCCTTAGAAAGCGTTCTTTCTGGTTGTATCACAGTTCGGTATGGGCTACTGCTCGGCCCAAGACCGCAAAATAAAACTGCAAAGGGATCGTGAATGTAGCCCAATCCATCACGCAAACCAGCCTCCCATCCATTGACCCTGTCTACACTTCCTGCTGCCTCGGGAAAAGCAGCCAGAATAATCAAGAACCCCGGACATTCTCTTTTCCACCTTAATCCGTCGGGAAAAAGATATAGAAGTCCAACTGACTCAAGAACAGCTTTTTCCCTGCTGCTGTCAGACCTTTGAATGGACCTACCTCACATTAAGTTGATCTTTCTCTACACCCTAGCTATGACTTGCAACTCTTGACTCCCCCTTGCAACTGTACAAAACTCTAGTGCGGCCGCACTTGGAGTACTGTGTACAGTTCTGGTCCCCGCATTATAAGAAAGATGTGGAGGCATTGGAGAGGGTACAGAGGAGGTTTAGAACATAGAACATTACAGAGCAGTACAGGCCCTTCGGCCCTCGATGTTGCACCGGCCAGTGGACCCTCTAACCTAAACTATTCCAATATCATCCATATGCCAATCCACCGAACATTTGAATGCCCCCAAAGTAGGCGAGTCCACAGCTGCTGCAGGCAGGGCATTCCACGCTCTCACCACCCTCTGTGTAAAGAACCTGCCTCTGACATCCGTCCTATAACTACCACCTCTTAATTTAAAGTTATGTCCCCTCGTGTTGGTCATCACCATCCGAGGAAAAAGGCTCTCACTATCCACCCTATCCAATCCCTTGATCATCTTATACGCCTCAGTTAGGTCACCGCGTAACCTTCTTCTCTCTAATGAAAATAACCTCAGGTCCCTCAGCCTTTCCTCATAAGGCCTTCCCACCATACCAGGCAACATCCTGGTAAACCTCCTCTGCACCCTTTCCAATGCTTCCACATCTTTCTTATAATGCGGCGACCAGAACTGTACGCGATACTCCAAGTGCAGCCGCACCAGAGTTTTGTACAGTTGTAACATAACCTCACGGCTCCTAAATTCAATCCCTCTACCAATAAAAGCTAACACACCATACGCCTTCTTAACAACTTTACCAACCTGGGTGCCAACTTTCAAAGAGAGTTTACCAGGATGTTGCCTGGTATGGAAGGGAAGGTCTTATGAAGAGAGGCTGAGGGATTTGAGGTTGTTTTCATTAGAAAAAAGGCGGCTAAGAGGGGACCTTATTGAAACATATAAGATGATTAGAGGTTTAGACAGGGTGGACAGTGATAGCCTTTTTCCCAGGATGGAGAAAGCTAGCACGAGGGAACACAGCTTTAAATTAAGGGGTGGTAGTTATAGGACGGATGTCAGAGGTAGGTTCTTTACCCAGAGGGTGGTAAGGGTATGGAATGCCCTGCCTGCTGCAGTTGTAGATGCGCCAAGTTTGGTGGCGTTTAAGAGGTTAGTAGATAAGTTTATGGACGAAAAGGGTTTAGGTTAGAGGGTCATTGCTTTTTCTTAAATGGTCGGCGCAACATCGAAGGCTGAAGGGCCTGTTCTGCGCTGTAATGTTCTATGTTCTATGACTGTAACACCACATTCTGTACTCTCTCTTCCTTCTCCCCTACGTACTCTATGTACAATATGTTTTGATTTAATATTGTTACGTGTATTTGGATACAGTGAAAAGTATGGTTTCTTGCACGCTGTGCAGACAAAGCATACCGTTCATAGAGAAGGAAAAGAGAGGGTGCAGAATGCGGTGTTACAGTCACAGCGAGGGGTGCAGAGAAAGATCAACTTAGTGCGAGGCGGGTCCGTTCAAAAGTCTGACAGCAGCAGGGGAAGAAGCTGTTCTTGAGTCGGTCGGTGCGTGACCTCAGAGCTTTGCATCTTTTTCCCGACGGAAGAAGGCAGAAGAGAGAATGTCCTGGGTGCGTGATTGTGCCGGCTGCTTTTCCGAGGCAGCGGGAAGTGTAGACGTAGCCAATGGATGGGAGGCTGGTTTGCGTGATGGACTGGGCTACATTCACGGCCCTCTGTAGTTTTGTTCCTTGTCTGTATAGCGTGCAAGAAACAATACTTTTCGCTGTACCCCAATATATGTGACAATAATAAATCAAATTAAATAATCCTGTCCACAACACTCCAGATGTGGTTCTCACCAATACTGTCCACAACACTCCAGATGTGGTTCTCACCAATACTGTCCACAACACTCCAGATGTGGTCTCACCAATACTATCCACAATACTCCAGATGTGGTCTCACCAATACTGTCCACAATACTCCAGATGTGATCTTACCAATACTGTCCACAATACACCAGATGTGGTCTCACCAATACTGTCCCCAACACTCCAGATGTGGTCTCACCAATACTGTCCCCAACACTCCAGATGTGGTCTCACCAATACTATCCACAATACTCCAGATGTGGTCTCACCAATACTGTCCACAATACTCCAGATGTGGTCTCACCAATACTGTCCACAATTCTCCAGATGTGTGTCTCACCAATACTGTCCAGAACACTCCAGATGTGATCTCACCAATACTGTCCACAATACTCCAGATGTGAGTCTCACCAATACTGTCCAGAACACTCCAGATGTGATCTGACCAATACTGTCCACAATACTCCAGATGTGAGTCTCACCAATACTGTCCAGAACACTCCAGATGTGATCTCACCAATACTCTCCACAGTATTCCAGGCGTTGTCTTGCTTGAGATCGTCGCTACCCCGCCCACCCCCTTCCCCACCCCCTCTTACCTGAGGACCTTCCGGCCCAAGGGTGGCATTTAACCCCGAAGCTGCCATGTAGGTGCTCCCGATGGTTTTGATTTTCTCCACCCCACTGAATTTCGGTTTCGAGAGGAGCTGCAGGCAGAGGGTGACACACGTTACTGAAAGGAACTGGTGCCTCTTGTCCCCCCACCCCACCGCTCCCTCCCCCGCAAACACAACCACCCTCCACCCGTTCACACCACACAATGAACACCGCTTCAGAGAAAATCCCATGCTCTTCCCACACGTACTTCAAGCCAGCTGTGCCAAACAAACCTTGGCTAGCAGATAGAAGACAGAGGGTGGTGGTTGATGGGAGATATTCATCGTGGAGTTCGGTGACAAGTGGTGTGCCTCAGGGGTCTGTTTTGGGGCCCCTGCTGTGTGTAATTTTTATAAATGATCTGGATGAGGGTATTGAAGGATGGATTAGTAAATTTGCAGATGACACTAAAGTCGGTGGAGTGGTAGATAGTGAAGAAGGGTGTTATAGTTTGCAGAGAGACTTGGACAAGTTGCAGAGCTGGGCCGAGAGGTGGCAAATGGAGTTTAATGTGGAAAGTGTGAGGTAATGCACTATGGCAGAAATAATAAATGTGTAGAGTATAGGGCAAATGGTAGGATTCTTAGTAGTCTAGATGAACAGAGGGATCTTGGTGTGTATGTGCATAGATCCCTGACAGTAGGCAGTCAGGTCGAGAAGGTTGTTAAGAAGGCATATGGAGTCTTGGCTTTTATTGGTAGAGGGATTGAATTTCGGAGCCGCAACGTCATGTTGCAACTGTACAAAACTCTAGTGCTGCCGCACTTGGAGTATTGTGTGCAGTTCTGGTCCCCACATTATAAGAAAGATGTGGAGGCATGGGAGAGGGTACAGAGGAGGTTTACCAGGATGTTGCCTGGTATGGAGGGCAGGTCTTATGAAGAGAGGCTGAGGGATTTGAGGTGGTTTTCGTTAGAAAGGAGGCGGCTAAGAGGGGACCTAATCGAAACATATAAGATGATTAGAGGTATAGATAGGGTGGATAGTGATAGCCTTTTTCCTAGGATGGAAAAAGCTAGCACGAGGGACACAGCTTTAAATTAAGGGGTGATAGTTATAGGACGGATATCAGAGGCAGGTTCTTTACCCAAAGGGTGGTTCGGGAGTGGAATCCCCTGCCTGCAGCGGTTGTAGATGCGCCAAGTTTGGTGGCGTTTAAGAGGTTAGTTGATAAGTATATGGAAGAGAAGGGAATGGTTTAGTTTGGAGGGGCATTGCTTTTTATATTGGTTGGCGCAACTTCAAAGGCCGAAGGGCCTGTTCTGTGCTGTAATGTTCTATGTTCTATGTTCTATGTTAACGAGCTCGAGTTTTTTTTCCGCGACTTCTTCCGTTCTCAAATCGGCCCAGGGAGCCAGTGGTTATCCCTCCACCATCTCCTGGCCAGTATCCAATGTGCCAAACAAATTAGCCCCCCCACTCCCCTGCCCTACCTTCTGGTGGAAATTATCATGACGTTTGAAACCTTAGAGCCCTACTCTCTGTCCTGTTGCACTTGACGGCAACATTCGTGTTTCTGAACCCAAGGGAATGTTCTTTGCGATGACTTATAGGAAGGGGTATAGAGTACAAGAGCTGGCCTTTAATGTTGCCGTTGTATAAAACGCTGGTTAGACCTCATTTGGAATACTGTGTCCAGTTCTGGTTGCCTTACTATCGGAAGGATGTGGAGACTCTGGAGAGAGTGCGGAGGAGGTTTACCAGGATGCTGCCTGGTATGGAAGGTCTGAGTTACGAGGAGAGGTCAGCCAAATTGGGGCTGTTTTCCTTAGAAAGACGTAGACTTAGAGGAGATCTAATAGAGGTGTACAAGATTATGAGGGGTATAGATAGAGTAAACAGGGTTAAGCTTTTTCCTAGGATGGACTTGAATAGCACGAGGGGTCACGGGCTTAGGGTGAGGGGGGTAAGGTATAATTTGGATGCTAGAGGGAGTTTTTTCACACAGAGGGTGGTGGGGGTATGGAATGCGCTGCCAAGTAAAGTGGTGGAGGCAGGTACTCTGGAGTTATTTAAGAAATACTTTAGATGGGCACATGAACAGAATGGGAATGGAGGGGTATAGAAAACTGATTTAAAATAGGGATCATGAGCCTTGGGAGTCCCTGTGAAGTGTGTAAATAGATGATGATATTGATGTACTTGTTTTTATCCTACAGGTGCTTTGGTCCACCTTGTTGTCTAACGAGGGGCATATACGCGATGGGTCGTGAGAGGGCTGCTCTTGGATGTTTTTTCGAGAGTATCCTAGTGCTTCACGTCGTTAGTGTACGCTTGACCTGGACCATTTCATGGGCAACATGATAGCTCAGTGACTATCGCTGTGCTGTGCAGATACATGGATTTGGGGCCGGTGTCTGTGGGAGTTTGCGCATTCTCCCCGTGCTTGCGTGGGTTTTCTCCGGGAGCTCCGGTTTCCTCCCACATCCCAAAGATGTGCTCTTAGGCTGATTGGCAAAACAAATTCTCCCTAAATTGTCTCAAATTTGGTTTTCAATCTGTAGATCTATAAACAGAGACAGGGGATCACGGGTAGAAGTGGGAACATCGGGGTGGCGGCGCGGGCTCGTTGGGCCGAAGGGCCTGTTTCCCGTGCTGTTTTGTTCTTTGTTCTTTACAAGGTTACAGAATCTTACGGAAGATGAGCTCCTTGATTGAGGCCGCACTTGTCTGCCCAATCGGAGAGACTACACCTTAAGTCTAACTTCATTTAATAGTGTCACAGGCAGGCTGACATTAAAACAGCGATGACGTTACTGTGAAAATCCCCTAGTCACCATACTCCGGTGCCTGTTCAGATCAATGCACCTACCCTGCACATCTTTGGACACTAAGGGACAATTTAGCATGGCCAATCCACCTAACCTGCACATCTTTGAACACCAAAGGACAATTTAACATGGCCAATCCACCTAACCTGCACATCTTTGAACACCAAAGGACAATTTAGCATGGCCAATCCATCTAACCCGCACATCTTTGAACACCAAAGGACAACTTAGCATGGCCAATCCACCTAACCTGCACATCTTTGGACACTAAGGGGCAATTTAGCATGGCCAATCCACCTAACCTGCACATCTTTGGACACTAAGGGACAATTTAGCATGGCCAATCCACCTAACCTGCACATCTTTGGACACTAAGGGGCAATTTAGCATGGCCAATCACCTAACCTGCACATCTTTGGACACTAAGGGACAATTTAGCATAGCCAATCCACCTAACCTGCACATCTTTGGACACTAAGGGACAATTTAGCATGGCCAATCCACGTAACCTGCACATCTTTTGGATTGTAGGAGGAAACTGGAGCCTCTAGGGGAAATCCACGCAGATATGGCAAGAACGTGCAGACTCTGCACAAGCACAGTGACTTCATTGCAGTATTAATGTAAGCCTACTTGTGACACTGGTAAATGAAGTTTAAACTTAAGGCAGTGACCAAGCTAGGGATGGAAACTGGGTCCCTGGCACTGTAAGGTAGCAGGGCAAATACAGCGCACTCCCTATATGTAAAAATGGAAGGATTCTGGATCACTGGATTCTGGCTGAATATCTGAAACTCTCTTCGGGGAGGAATAGTTTGTGGATGCCACGATGGCACAGCGGGTTAGCGCCCTCATCACCAGGGACCCGGGTTCGATTCCCGGCTCGGGGTCACTGTCTGCGTGGAGTTCGCACATTCTCCCCGTGTCTGCGTGGGTTTACCCCCGGGTGCTCCGGTTTCCTCCCACAGTCCGAAAGACGTGCTGGTCAGGGTGCATTGGGCCGTGCTAAAATTCTCCCTCAGTGTAACCCCGAACAGGCGCTGGAGTGTGACGACCAGGGGGATTTTCACAGTGACTTCATTGCAGTGTCAATATATCGTACCACTGCACGGGAATGTCGAGGAATCATCCCAGCAACAAAACTGAAGGTCTACAGCACTGCTGAATAGCCAGTGAAGCCCTTCTATTTTCACTCAATCATGGGACACGGGGGGGGCCCGCAGGCTGGGCCAGCATTTATCGCCCATCTCTCGTTCCCCCTTGAGAAGGTGGTGGTGAGCTGCCATCTTGAATCACTGCAGTTCATGCGCTGTGGGTTGACCCACACCGTGCCGTCAGGGAGGGAATTCCAGGATTTTGACCCAGCGACCGTGAAGGAACGGCCGGTAGATTTCCAAGTCGGGAGGGCCAGTGGGGCTTGGAGGGGAACTCGCAGGGTGGTGGTGTTCCCCGTGTGTCTGCTGCCTCTTGTCCTTCTACATAAGAACGTAAGAAATAGGAGCAGGAGTCGGCCATCCAGCTCCTCGAGCCTGCTCCGCCATCCAATAAGATCATGGCTGATTTGGTAGTGGTTCACTACCACTTTCCTGCTTTCTCCCCGTAACCCTTGTCCATCATAGAACATAGAACATTACAGCGCAGAACAGGCCCTTCGGCCCTCGATGTTGCACCGACCAATTAGGAACAAGCAATGACCCTCAAACCTAAACCATTCCCTTTTCGTCCATAAACTTATCTACTAACCTCTTAAACGCCACCAAACTTGGCGCATCTACAACTGCAGCAGGCAGGGCATTCCATACCCTTACCATCCTCTGGGTAAAGAACTTACCTCTGATATCCGTCCTATAACTACCACTACCTAGCTTAAAGCTATGTCTCCTCGTGCTGGCTTTCTCCATCCTAGGAAAAAGGCTATCACTGTCCACCCTATCTAAACCTCTAATCATCTTATATGTTTCAATAAGGTCTCCTCTTAGCCGCCTTCTTTCCAACGAAAACAACCTCAAATCCCTCAGCCTCTCTTCATAAGACCTGCCCTCCATACCAGGCAACATCCTGGTAAACCTCCTCTGTACCCTCTCCAATGCCTCCACATCTTTCTTATAATGTGGGGACCAGAACTGCACACAATACTCCAAGTGCGGCCGCACTAGAGTTTTGTACAGTTGCAACATGACATTGTGGCTCCGAAATTCAATCCCGCTACCAATAAAAGCTAAAACCTATCTACTCTTAAACATGTTCAACGAGGAAAAGCCCCCACCACTTCAACAGGCAGAGAATTCCATTTCTCTTTGTCTGAAGAAATTCCTCCTCAACTCTGACCAGAACCGTCCATCCCCCCCTAGTCTTGAGGCTGTGTCCTCTAGTCCTGCTATCTTTGCTAAGCGGGAAGAGTCTCTCAACCTCTACCCTATCCATCCCCTTCATTATCTTACACGTCTCTATAAGATCTTCTCTCAGCCTTCTAAACTCCAAAGAATACAAACCTAGCCTATTTAGTCTCTCCTCAATGCCCTCATCTCCGGTATCAGTCTTCTCTGCATCCCCTCCAAGGTCAATATATCCTTCCTCATTTATTAATTTTTATAAATGATCTGGATGAGGGTATTGAAGGATGGATTAGTAAATTTGCAGATGACACCAAAGCCGGAGGAGTGGTAGATAGTGAAGAGGGGTGTTATAGTTTGCAGAGAGACTGGGACAAGTTGCAGAGCTGGGCCGAGAGGTGGCAAGTGGAGTTTAATGCGGAAAAGTGTGAGGTAATTCACTTTGGCAGGAATAATAAATGTGTAGAGTATAGGGCTAATGGAAGGATTCTTAATAGTGTTGATGAACAGAGGGATCTTGGTGTATTTGTGCATAGATCCCTGAAAGTTGGCAATCAAGTCGATAAGGTTGTTAAGAAGGCATAGGGAGTCTTAGCTATTATTGGTAGGGGGATTGAATTTCGGAGCTGCAACGTCATGTTGCAACTGTACAAAACTCTAGTGCTGCCGCACTTGGAGTATTGTGTGCAGTTCTGGTCCCCGCATTATAAGAATGATGTAGAGGCACTGGAGAGGGTGCAGAGGAGGTTTACCAGGATTTTGCCAGGTATGGAGGGCAGGTCTTATGAAGAGAGGCTGAGGGATTTGAAGATGTTTTCGTTGGAAAGAAGGCGGCTAAGAGGAGACCTTATTGAAGCATATAAGATGATTAGAGGTTTAGATAGGGTGGACAGTGATAGCCTTTTTCCTAGGATGGAGAAAGCTAGCACGAGGGGACATAGCTTTAAATTAAGGGGTGGTAGTTATAGGACGGATGTCAGAGGTAGGTTCTTTACCCAGAGGGTGGTAAGGGTATGGAATGCCCTGCCTGGGTCAGTTGTAGATGCGCCAAGTTTGGTGGCGTTTAAGAGGTTAGTAGATAAGTTTATGGATGAAAAGGGAATGGTTTAGGTTGGAGGGGCATTGCTTTTTCCTAATTGGTCGGTGCAACATCGAAGGCCGAAGGGCCTGTTCTGCGCTGAAATGTTCTATGTTCTATGTTCCTCGAAGGCGGAGGCCAAAACTGCGCACGGTACTCCAGTTGCGGCCTCACTAGCACCCTACACAGCTGCAAAAGTACCTCCATAATTTTATATTCTATTCCCCCCTCGCTATAAAGGCCAACATTGCATTCGTCTTCTTGATCACCTGCAGACTGGGTTTTTGCGATTCGTGCCCAAGGACCCCCAGGTCCCTCTGCACCGTTGCATTCTGCAGCTTTTCGCCATTTAAATAGCACCGTTATAAGTGGATAACCTCACACTTCCTAACGAGATGGAAGTGGTTTGAACATAGAACATAGAACATTACAGCGCAGAACAGGCCCTTCGGCCCTCGATGTTGCGCCGACCAATTAGGAAAAAGCAATGACCCTCCAAACTAAACCATCCCTTTTCATCCATAAACTTATCTACTAACCTCTTAAACGCCACCAAACTTGGCGCATCTACAACTGACCAGGCAGGGCATTCCATACCTTACCACCCTCTGGGTAAAGAACCTACCTCTGATATCCGTCCTATAACTATCACCCCTTAATTTAAAGCTATGTCCCCTCGTGCTAGCTTTCTCCATCCTAGGAAAAAGGCTATCACTGTCCACCCTATCTAAACCTCTAATCATCTTATATGTTTCAATAAGGTCTCCTCTTAGCCGCCTTCTTTCTAACGAAAACAACCTCAAATCCTCAGCCTCTCCTCGTAACATCTGCCCTCCATACCAGGCAACATCCTGGTAAACCTCCTCTGTACCCTCTCCAATGCCTCCACATCTTTCTTATAATGCAGGGACCAGAACTGTACACAATACTCCAAGTGCGGCCGCACTAGAGTTTTGTACAGTTGCAACATGACGTTGCGGCTCCGAAATTCAATCACCCTACCAATAAAAGCTAAGACTCCGTATGCCTTCTTAACAACCTTATCGACTTGATTGCCAACTTTCAGGGATCTATGCACATATACACCAAGATCCCTCTGTTCATCAACACTATTGAGAGTCCTACCATTAGCCCTATACTCTACACATTTGAAAGATGCTTTTTAAGGGTCTTTGGTGACTCGCTGCGGTAGCTGGTACACAGTGCTGCTGCTGAGCACCGATGGTTTGTGGATGGGGTGCCAATCCGGTTGCTGCTTTGTCCTGGACGGTTTCAAGCTTGTTCTTGGAGCTGCACCCATCCAGGCAAGTGGGGAGCGTTCCATCACATTCCTGACCTGTCCCTTGTGGACGGTGGACAGTGCTCTGGGGAGTCAGGAGATGAGTTACTCATTGCAATGTTCCTCTGACCTGCTCTTTGTGGCCACTGTGTCTGTGTGGCGGCTCCCGTGGAGTATCTGGTCAACGGTAAGCCCAAGGATAAAGAACAAAGAACAAAACAGCACGGGAAACAGGCCCTTTGGCCCAACGAGCCCGCACTGCCACCCCGATGTTCCCACCTCTACCCGCGATCCCTGTCTATGTTTGTGGATGAAAAACCAAATTTGAGACAATTTAGGGAGAATTTGTTTTGCCAATCAGCCTAACAGCACATCTTTGGGATGTGGGACGAAACCGGAGCGCCCGGAGAAAACCCACGCACGCACGGGGAGAATGCGCAAACTCCCACAGACACAGGCCCAAATCCTCGTATCCGCACAGCACAGCGATAGCCACGTTGCCCAGGGGGTTGACAGTGAGGGATTCAGTGATGGTTACACCCGTTAAATGTTAAAGGGCAGTGGTTGGCATGTCTCTTATTGAAGATGGTATGAATATTACTTGTCAACCCCAAGCCTGGATATTGTCCAGAAGTTGTTGCCTTCGAATGTGGACTTCTTGCCATGTTGCAACTGTACAAAACCCTGGTGCGGCCGCACTTGGAGTATTGTGTGCAGTTCTGGTCCCCACATTATAAGAAAGATGTGGAGGCATTGGAGAGGGTACAGAGGAGGTTTACCAGGATGTTGCCTGGTATGGAGGGCAGGTCTTATGAAGAGAGGCTGAGGGATTTGAGGTTGTTTTCGTTAGAAAAGAGGCGGCTAAGAGGGGATCTAATCGAAACATATAAGATGATTAGAGGTTTAGATAGGGTGGACAGTGATAGCCTTTTTCCTAGGATGGAGAAAGCTAGCACGAGGGACATAGCTTTAAATTAAGGGGTGGTAGTTATAGGACGGATGTCAGAGGTAGGTTCTTTACCCAGAGGGTGGTAAGGGTATGGAATGCCCTGCCTGCTGCAGTTGTAGATGCGCCAAGTTTGGTGGCGTTTAAGAGGTTAGTAGATAAGTTTATGGACGAAAAGGGAATGGTTTAGGTTAGAGGGTCATTGCTTTTTCCTAATTGATCGGCGCAACATCGAAGGCCGAAGGGCCTGTTCTGCGCTGTAATGTTCTACGTTCCGTGCCTCGATACGTGAAGGGTTGTGAATTGGTGTTGAACATTGTGCGATTATCAGCGACGGACACCCCCCCACTCCTGACCTGGTGACGGAGGGAAGGTCAGTGATGAAGCAGCTGGAGATGGTCGGACCCAGGACGGTGTCCTGAGGGGATCCTGCGGAGATGTCCCAGAGCTGAGATTATTTGACCCCCCACCCACTCCATCCCACACGTCAAGGAGAAGCATGAGGGCAACGCTCTTCCCACTCTGCCCCATTCCCGGCCCTCCCCCAACCCCTCCCCCTCCCCGTGCCCCCCACCCTGTCCCCGCCACACAGAGATCTCAGGCTCCCGCCCCCTAACCTCATCAAAGTCAGCGATGATCTCGTTGAGTAACCGCAGGCACTCCAGCCCTTCCCGATTGACGTCGGATTCCGAGTAGAACTCCTTGAAATCCGGGATGGACGCGAACATGATGCACACGCATTCGTACGACTGGTGGTAGAGGTCCTGAGGGCAAAAAGGAAGAGGGGGGGAGGTAGTGTGTGAGGCGCGTAGACTGAGGGAGGGCTGGGGGTGAGAGGGAGAGAGAGGAGCGTGAGGGAGGAGGAATGTGTAGAGTATAGGGCTAATGGTAGGGCTCTTAATAGTGTTGAGGAACAGAAGGATCTTGGTGTATGTGTCAATAGATCACTGAAAGTAGGCAGTGAAGTGGATAAAGTTGTTAAGAAGGCATATGGAGTCTTAGCTTTTATTGGTAGGGGGATTGAATTTCGGAGTCGCAGCATTATGTTGCAACTGTACAAAACTCTAGTGCGGCCGCACTTGGAGTATTGTGTGCAGTTCTGGTCGCCACATTATAAGAAAGATGTGGAGGCATTGGAGAGGGTACAGAGGAGGTTTACCAGGATGTTGCCTGGTATGGAGGGCAGGTCTTATGAAGAGAGGCTGAGGGATTTGAGGTTGTTTTCGTTAGAAAGGAGGCGGCTAAGAGGGGACCTTATTGAAACATATAAGATGATTAGAGGTTTAGATAGGGTGGACAGTGATAGCCTTTTTCCTAGCATGGAGAAAGCTAGCACGAGGGGACACAGCTTTAAATTAAGGGGTATGAGTTATAGGACGGATATCAGAGGTAGGTTCTTTACTCAAAGAGTGATTAGGGAGTGGAATGCCCTGCCTGCAGCTGTTGTAGATGCGCCAAGTTTGGTGGCGTTTAAGAGGTTAATTGATAAGTATATGGAAGAGAAGGGAATGGTTTAGTTTGGAGGGGCATTGCTTTTTATTTTGGTCGGCACAACATCGAAGGCCGAAGGGCCTGTTCTGTGCTGTATTGTTCTATGTTCTATGTTCTATGTTCTAAGTGAGGCGGATGGATTGACGGAAGGGGGATTGTGAGGGAGGTAGTTGTGAGGTGGCTGGACTGAGGGAGGAGGGAGTGTGAGGGAGGGGGAGGGCGTGACGGAGGGGTGGTGAGGTGGGTGAACTGAGGGAGGGAGGGGCGAGAGGGAGGGGGAGGATGTGAGGGAGGGGAAAGTGTGAGGGGGGGGGCATGTGAGGGAGGGAGGGGGGCATGAGGGAGGGGGTGGTGGAGATGAGGGGGTTGTGGGGAGGGGCGTGAGGGAGGGAAGGGGCGTGAGGGAGGGGGGGCGTGAGGGAGGAGGTTGTGAGGCAGGTGGACTGAGGGAGGGGGGGAGAGGGGAGGGGGAGGACGTGTGGAGGGGGGAGCGTGAGGGAGGGGGTGGTGGGGGTGAGGGGGTGGTGGGGGTGAGGGGGTGGTGTGGAGGGGGTGTGAGGGAGGGAGAGGACGTGAGGGAGGGTGTTGTTGGGGCGGGTGGACTGACGGAGCGGGCAGGAGTGTGAGAACCTCCCCACCCCTCCTCCCCAATCGACCCCCTCCTCCCCTATAGCCCCCCCAATCGCCCCACACCTCCTTCCCCATCCCCCAATCAACCCCCTCCTCCTCTATAACCACCCCTCCGCCCCATCCCCTCCCTCACCCCTCCTCACCGATCATAGAATCATCATAGAATCATAGAACCCTATGGTGCAGAAAGAGGGCCTTCGGCCCATCGAGTCTGCACTGAACACAATCCCACCCAGGCCCTACCCCGCCATATCCCTAAATATTATACCCACTAATCCCTCTAACCTACACATCCCTGGACACTGAGGGGCAATTTAGCACGGCCAATCAACCTAATGTTTGGACAAGAACAAAGAACAATACAGCCCAGGAAACAGGCCCTACGGCCCTCCAAGCCTGCGCCGTTCATTGGTCCAACTCGACCATTCCTTTGTATCCCTCCGTTCCCAGTCTGTTCATGTGACTATCCAGATAAACAATCCCAGCGTGTCCGCCTCCACCCCCTGCTTGGCAGCGCATTCCTGGCCCCCACCACCCTCTGTGTAAAATACATCCCTCTGAGTTAAACCTCGTTCCCCCCCCCCACCTTGAACCTGTGACCCCTCGTGATCGTCACCTTCGACCTGGGAAAAAGCTTCCCACTGTTCACCCTATCTACGCCCTTCATAATTTTATACACCTCGAGAAGGTCACCTCTCTTCCTCCGTCATTCCAGGGAGAACAACCCCAGTCTACCCAACCTCTCCTCATAGCTGAGACCCTCCATACCAGGTGACATCCTGGCAAACCTTCTCTCCAAAGCCTCCACGTCCTATCGCCCCACCAGCTTGCTCCATCCATTGGCTCCTACTACCCCCCATCATTGAACGTAACCAACGATGACATTGGATCTCTTGTCATGTAACCTCTTGTTATAGAGGTGAGGGTCAGCTGACCCTGGCAAAACCACGGAAACCAATGAGGGAATGATCAGCTGACCAGCTGACTCAGGGAGGAGATGCCCTAGTAGTATTATTTCTAGACTGTTAATCCCGGAAATTCAGCTCATGTTCTGGGGGACCCGGGTTCGAATCCCGCCCCGGCAGACGGTGGGATTTGAATTCAATAAAATAAAATCTGGAATTACAGAATCTACGGATGACGGTGAAACCGTTGTCGGAAAAACCCATCTGGTTCACCGATACCCCTTTAGGGAAGGGGAAATCTGCCCGTCCTTACCCGGTCTGGCCTACATGTGACTCCAGAGCCACACGACAATGCAGTTGACTCTCAACTGCCCTCCAAGGGGCAACTAGGGATGGGCAATAAATGCTGAACCCAACCAGCAACACCCATGTCCCATAAATGAATACGAAATCAAACTCCGTCCCCAATCTCCACTCCAACTCCCTGCCATCTCCAAACTGGCAGAGTGGTTAGTACGCTGCATCGGGGACCCAGATTCAATTCCAGCCTCGAGTCACTGCCTGTGTGGAGTCTGCACATTGTCCCCATGTCTGCATGGGTTTCCTCCCTCAATCCAAAGATGTACAGGTTAGGTGGATTGGCCATGCTAAATTGCCCCTTAGTGTCCAAACATGTGCTGGTTCGCTGGATTGGATGCTAAATTGTCCCTTAGTGTCCAAAGATGTGTAGGTTAGGGTGGATTGGCCAGGCTAAATTTCCCCTTAGTGTCCAAAGATGTGTAGGTTAGAATGGATTGGCCATGCTAAATTGTCCCTCAGTGTCCAAAGATGTGCAGGTTAGGGTGGATTGGCCATGCTAAATTGCTCCTTAGTGTCAGGGGATTAGCTAAGGTGTGATGGGACCTGAGATGAGATTGTAGTCGATAATATTTGATGGGACAAATGGCCTGCAGTTTCACTGTTGGGATTCTATACGTGTGTTCTATGTATCCTCCGCCCACACCCCCATCTCATCATTCACCAGGTTCCCCCTCCCCAACCAAAACCCCCCCGTTCCCCCCACCCCCACTATCCTGGGTCTTTAATCAGACTGCCCCCCACCCCCACTCCTTGACCTGAGATTAGCCATGATGTTAGTAAACGGCGGGGACAGACTCAAGGCCTATTCTTGCTCCGAGTTCTTCTGTCCATATATTCCAGCTCACTCTCCCTTCCCTCCCTCACGCCCAGCCCTCCATCTGCAGCCCCCCCACCCTTCCCTTGCGTACCCCCACTTCTCCTCCAGCTTTTCCCCAAGCCCCAACCCCTATCACCCACAGGGAGCTCCCAGTACCCCCCTCCACCTCAAACTATTCCCCATGCCTCACCCCCACCCTTCCCTTGTGTACCTCCCTTCCTCCCCCAACCCCTCCCCAATTCCCCCAACCCCTATCACCCACCGGGGGCTCCCGTGTACCCCCTCCCACCTCAGACTACCCTCCACGCCTCACCCCAACCCTTCCCTTCGTACCCCCGCTTCCTCCCCCAGCCTCTGCCCCCAACCCTCCAATACGCACAGGGAGCTCCCGTGTACCCCACCGTCCCACCTCAGCCTGTCTCCCGTGGCGCCCCCCCCCTCTCCCCCAACCCTCCGTCACCCATGGGTGGCACCCACCTCGTTCTTCCGCTGCTGCCCTATGAACTGTGTTGCCACGTGGGCGGGCAGGACATTCTCCAGCAGCACTCGGTTCAGGTTCTCCATCGTCTCGATCTTCTCTCTCTCTTGCCGGAACTTTCTCTTCCACAGAAAGTCAAGTCGGCAGCTGTACTCGTTCTGGGCGGGGTGGGGGGGGAGGGATAGAAGGCATCGAAGAGGAGATTAGGGCTGGACTATCGAACTCGCTGAACACTGCTGGCTCACAGCGCCAGGGAGCCGGGTTCGATCCCCGGCTCAGGTCACTGTCCATGTGAAGCTTGCACATTCTCCCCGTGTACTTGTCTTTATCCTACAGGTGCTTCGATCCATCTTGTTGTCTAACAAGGGGCAAGTGTCAGACCCCACTTGGAGTATTGTGCACAGTTCTGGTCGCCTCATTATAGGAGGGATGTGGAAGCTATTGAGAGAGTTCAGAGGAGATTTACAAGGATGCTGCCTGGATTGGAAGGCAGGCCTTATGAAGATAGGTTGAGGGAGCTGGGACTCTTCTCACTGGAGAGATGTAGGTTGAGAGACGACCTGATTAGAGGTTTATAAAATGTTGAGAGGAATAGATAGGGTGGACTCTCAGAGACTATTTCCCAGGGCTGGAATGGTCACTACGAGAGGACACAGGTTTAAGGTGCTGGGGGGCAAATACAGAGGGGATGTTCGAGGTACGTTTTTCACTCAGAGGATGGTGAGTGAATGGAATTGGCTGCCGTCGGAGGTGGTAGAGGCGAACTCGCTGGGGTCTTTTAAGGATGAGTACATGGGATTTAATGGGATTGGGAGTTACAGATAGGTCTATGGCCTGGTAGGTAGGGATATGATTGGCACAACTTGTGGGCCGAAGGGCCTGTTTGTGCTGTAGGGTTCTACGTTCTATGCACGTGATGGGTCGTGAGAGAGCTGCTCTTGGATTTTTTTTCGAGAGTATCCTAGTGCTTCACGTGTACGCTTGACCTGGACCATTTGATGGGCAACACAACAGCTCAGTGACTATCGCTGTGCTGTGCAGATACATGGATTTGGGGGCCTGTGTCTGTGGGAGTTTGCGCATTCTCCCCGTGCTTGCGTGGGTTTTCTCCGGGTGCTCCGGTTTCCTCCCACATCCCAATGATGTGATCTTAGGGTAATTGGCAAAACAAATTCTCCCTAAATTGTCCCAAATTTGGTTTTTAATCCATAGATCTATAAACATGGACAGGGATCGCGGGTAGAGGTGGGAACATCGGGGTGGCGGCGCGGGCTCGTTGGGCCAAAGGGCCTGTTTCCCATGCTGTTTTGCTCTTTGTTAGGGTGGATTGGCCATGCTAAATTGTCTCTTAGTGTCCAAAGATGTGCAGGTTAGGTGGATTGGCCATTCTAAATTGTCCCTTAGTGTCCAAAGATGTGCAGGTTAGGTGGATTGGCTGTGCTAAATTGTCCCTTCGTGTCCAGGGATGTGCAGGTTAGGTGGATTGGCCATGCTAAATTGTCCCTTAGTGTCCAGGGATGTGCAGGTTAGGTGGATTGGCCATGTTAAATTGTCCCTTAGTGTCCAAAGATGTGCAGGTTAGGTCGGATTGTGGTCGGGTGCAGACTGACAGCAGCAGGGAAGAAGGTGTTCTTGAGTCAGTTGGTACGTGACCTCAAGCTTTTGTATCTTTTTCCCAATGGAAGAAAGTGGAAGAGAGAATGTCCGGGGTGCGTGGGGGTCCTTGATTATGCCGGCTGCTTTTCCCCGAGGCAGTGGGAAGCGTAGACAGAGTCAAAGGATGGGCGGCTGGTTTGAGCGATGGGGGAAAAGAGACTGAAGATGTTTTTCCCTTCCACCTCCGCCCACCCCTCCCCCCCCCACAATCCCACTCCCACCCCAGCCCAGGATCTCCCTCTTCCTCCACTGCCCGTGGCCCAGCAATGCTCTCGGGGAATGTTTGAATATCTGAACGACACCACTACCCTCCCCCTCCCCAATTCCCCCTCGTCACCACTCTTGACACCGACTCCAAACCCATTGCCCCAAAACATCGCGTCGCCCCTCCCTACCTGCCTCGCCAGGACAAGGAGGGTGAAGAAGAAGATGAAGATGGAGATGGTCCCCATCAGCTTGGGATCCTTTAACACCCCGGGTCGTAGCCCCCTGGCAAGATGGAAAGAAAATGCCATGAGAGGGGTGGTGGCTGGGGGTGGGGGGAGTGCAAATTACACAAGCGAGGGGCAGCGTAACGAGACAAACGCAAGAATGCCCCGATTCTGAATCTCAAACAACAATTCATACCGCGGGAGAGCAGCGGAACCGACGCCAAGCCAGTTATCTGCATTGGCAGAGCGCGCAAAGCAGACGGGCGTGGGATTTTTCTGGTCTGCGCTTGTTCCCCGATGTTAGTACATAACTTTGTATCGGGGGTAACGTGACCAATGATAACAAGCTGGAGGGGTCAGCTGACCCAGTGTAGTTCCAATTAGAGAACGTTGCTGACCTCACTGTAAATAAGAACCTGTTCGGAATCGTGGTTGGAGCTTGTTATGGCCCCAAGAACTGGAGTAATGAAGTTTCTTTATTAAACACTTGATTTATATGCTGGAACAAGTTTTGTTGTGTTGTTATTGTCTGCGATTGAAGAGTTCGTAGAACCACAGAAAATTACAGCTCAGAAACAGGCCTTTTGGCCCTTCTTAGAACATAGAACATAGAACATTACAGCGCAGAACAGGCCCTTCGGCCTTCGATGTTGCACCGACCATTATAAAAAGCAATGACCCTCCAAACTAAACCATTCCACGGACAGTGATAGCCTTTTTCCTAGGATGGAAAAAGCTAGCACGAGGGGACACAGCTTTAAATTAAGGGGTGATAGTTATAGGACGGATATCAGAGGCAGGTTCTTTACCCAAAGGGTGGTTCGGGAGTGGAATGCCCTGCCTGCAGCAGTTGTAGATGCGCCAAGTTTGGTGGCGTTTAAGAGGTTAGTTGATAAGTATATGGAAGAGAAGGGAATGGTTTAGTTTGGAGGGGCATTGCTTTTTATATTGGTCGGCGCAACATCGAAGGCCGAAGGGCCTGTTCTGTGCTGTAATGTTCTATGTTCTATGTTCTATGTTCTATTCCCTTCAATTTAGCATGGCCAATCCACCTAGCCTGCACATTTTTGGACGCTAAGGGACAATTTAGCATGGCCAATCCACCTAACCTGCACATCTTTGAAGACCAAGGGACAATTTAGCATGGCCAATCCACCTAACTCGCACATCTTTGGATACTAAGGGACAAATTTGCAGATGACACTAAAGTCGGTGGAGTGGTAGATAGTGAAGAGGGGTGTTATAGTTTGCAGAGAGACTTGGACAAGTTGCAGAGCTGGGCCGAGAGGTGGCAAATGGAGTTTAATGTGGAAAAGTGTGAGGTAATGCACTTTGGCAGGAACAATAAATGTGTAGAGTATAGGGCTAATGGTAGGGCTCTTAATAGTGTTGAGGAACAGAAGGATCTTGGTGTATGTGTCAATAGATCCCTGAAAGTAGCAGTCAAGTGGATAAAGTTGTTAAGAAGGCATATGGAGTCTTAGCTTTTATTGGTAGGGGGATTGAATTTAGGAGCCGCAACGTCATGTTGCAACTGTACAAAACTCTAGTGCGGCCGCACTTGGAGTATTGTGTGCAGTTCTGGTCCCCGCATTATAAGAAAGATGTGGAGGCATTGGAGAGGGTACAGAGGAGGTTTACCAGGATGTTGCCTGGTATGGAGGGCAGGTCTTATGAAGAGAGGCTGAGGGATTTGATGTTGTTTTCGTTAGAAAGGAGGCGGCTAAGAGGGGACCTAATCGAAACATATAAGATGATTAGAGGTTTAGATAGGGTGGACAGTGATAGCCTTTTTCCTAGGATGGAGAAAGCTAGCACGAGGGGACACAGCTTTAAATTAAGGGGTGATCAGTTATAGGACGGATATCAGAGGTAGGTTCTTTACCCAAAGGGTGGTTCGGGAGTGGAATGCCCTGCCTGCAGCAGTTGTAGATGCGCCAAGTTTGGTGGCGTTTAAGAGGTTAGTTGATAAGTATATGGAAGAGAAGGGAATGGTTTAGTTTGGAGGGGCATTGCTTTTTATATTGGTCGGCGCAACATCGAAGGCCGAAGGGCCTGTTCTGTGCTGTAATGTTCTATGTTCTATGTTCTAATTCGAACTAGACGTTTGAACAGCAGCAGCCAATCAGATTTGAATTTTATGTTTTGCTAACCTGACAACGAATCCTATTGTGGGGATTTTGAGATGTATAAAGTGGTGTAAGAACCAGACCCCAGTTCCAGAGAGCCAGACAGCAATGGGCTCCGCCAGAGCTCATAGCTGTAGCTATGTCTTAAAAGGTGGCACGGTGACACAGTGGTTAGCACTGCTGTCTCACGGCGTCAGGGACACGCGTTCGATTCCCAGCTTGGGTCGCTGTCTGTGCCGAGTCTGCACATTCTGCCCGTGGGTTTTCTGGGTCCTCCTCCCACAATCTGAAAGATGTACACGTTAGGCGGATTGGCCGTGTTAAATTGCCCCTTAGTGTCGGAGGGGGGGGGACTAGCTGAGGTAAATGCATGCAGTTATGGTGATGGGGCCTGAGTGGGAGTGCGGTCAGTACAGACTCGATGGGCTGAGTGGTCTCCTTCTGCACTGTGGGGATTCTATGAAGACAGAATAAATCAGCAAAGAAGATTCCAGAAGACAAAACCTGGTTGTATTTTGAGGGTGACTAAAAAGGAAGTGGAGGGATGGGTTAGCAAGTTCGCCGACGATACAAAGGTCGGTGGTGTTGTGGATGGTCTGGAGGGGTGTCAAAAGTTGCAGCGGGACATAGACAGGATGCAAGACTGGGCGGAGAAGTGGCAGATGGACTTCAACGCAGATAAATGTGTAGTGGTCCATTTTGGCAGGAATAATGGGATGAAGGAGTACAATATAAGGGGTAGGAGTCTTAGCTGTGTTGTAGAGCAGAAGGATCTCGGGGTCCGGGTCCATAGGACTCTTAAATCGGCCTCGCAGGTGGAGGAAGTGGTCAAGAAGGCGTACGGTGTACTGGCCTTCATTAATCGAGGAATAGAGTTCAGGAGTCAGGAGGTAATGATGCAGCTCTATAAGACTCTTGTCAGACCCCAGTTGGAGTATTGTGCGCAGTTCTGGTCGCCTCATTATAGGAAGGATGTAGAGGCTATTGAGAGAGTTCAGAGGAGATTTACAAGGATGCTGCCTGGATTGGGAGGCAGGCCTTATGAAGATAGGTTGAGGGAGCTGGGACTCTTCTCACTGGAGAGACGTAGGTTGAGAGGCGACCTGATAGAGGTTTATAAAATGTTGAGAGGAATAGATAGGGTGGACTCTCAGAGACTATTTCCCCGAGCTGAAATGGTCACTACGAGAGGACACAGATTTAAGGTGCAGGGAAGCAAATACAAAGGAGATGTCAGGGGTAGGTTTTTCACTCAGAGGGTGGTGAGTGAATGGAACCGACTGCCGTCGGAGGTTGTTGGGGCAAACTCACTGGGGTCTTTTAAGAGACTTCTGGATGAGTATATGGAAAAGAATAGGATAGGGGGTTATAGATAGGTCTGTGGATTGGTAGATGTGATCGGCGCAACTCGTGGGCTAAAGGGCCTGTTTGTGCTGTAGTGTTCTATGTGTTCACTGCATTTGCCTGACAAAGACACAGAGTGTCAAAAGCTCGCAAATTTACTATCAAATAAATTGGTTGGATTTAAAATTGGTGTTGCTTGATTCTTACTGAGTTCTTACTACCCCAGTCCAACGCCGGCATCTTTACACTATGTATTTATCTAAACAGCACTCCGTTAGAATAGTGTTTGATTCATTTTGTTAATAGTTTAGTTAACTTGTTCACCATTAGTTAAATAAACATCGCCACTTGTTTATTTTACAGAGTGTCAGGGGGTGCATCGAAATTTATAAATCTCTGACAATACAGAAGGAGGCTATTTAGCCCATCAAATCTACACTGACTGCAATCCCTATCCTCATAATGCCATGCATTTACCCTAGCTAATCCCTGTCATGCTAATTGAGCTCGGCCAATGCACCCTAACCCGCACGTCTTTCAGACTGTGGGAAGAAACAGGAGCACCTGGAGGAAACCCACGCAGACACGGGGAGAAGGTGCAAACCCGGGAATCGAACCCGGATCCCTGGCACCGTGAGGCAGCAGTGCTAACCCACTGTGCCGCCGCGCCTTGCCAAAGTTGGCGATTCAATGGTGATGTCACTGGAGTAGAAAATGTGGGCAATTGGGATTAGCTTGGGGGATTAAACAGAAAAGAACAACGTGGCCTGTTTCCATCTCCCACCCGCAGGGCATCCTGCTCCACTCCTTCCCCTCCCGCCTTGGGTAGGAACCTGGGAACAAAGGCTACAAGGAGACCAAGAAAAAGGCCAGAAGCCTTACCCTTCCAGGGTGGCGTTGGGGTACAGGTAGCAGGTGTAGCAGTCGGACATCCTGGAGTGGGTATAGAGGAAGATGACATTGTAGACCACCAGCGCCAGGACCAACAGGATCATCTTGAGTTCAAAGTTCATGCGGAAGAACAAGGAGCAGGCCAGCAGGCCCAGGAGGCAGCAGTACATGTAATACTGAGGGAATTTGAAACATCGTGCGTTAACGTTCGAAAACTCACAACATCAGGGGCCCCGTCAGAGGCGCAAGTGACTAGAAGTCTATTCACACTTGTGGTCCTGCTAGAACTTAGGCCGAGGGTCTCTTTGGACTCCCAGCAGCTTGAGGGGCCTGCTAGAGTTTAGGCCAATGGCCTAGTCAGGCTTCAAGAGCCTGTTAGGCTCGACATTTAAGGCCCATTCAGACTTCCATGGCTTGGGGGCCGGCTAAAGTTTAGGCTAAGGGCCTATCTAGACTCCCAGGAGCCTTAGGGGTCTACTAGCATTTAGGCCAAGAACCTCTTTAGACTCTCAGGAGCCTTTGTGGCCCGTTAGAGTTTAGGCCAAGAACCTCTTTGGAGTCCCAGGAGCCTTTGTGACCTGCGAGAGTTTAGGTCAAGGGCCTCTTCTGACTCCCAGGAGTCTTTGTGGCCCACTAGAGTTTAGGCCGAGGACCTGTTCTGCTCCCATGAAGCTTTGTGATCTGCTGGAGTTTAGGCCAAGGGCCTGTTCTGCTCCCAGGAGCTTTTAGGACTAGCTAGATTTTAGGCTGAAGGACTGTTCTGACTCCCAGGAGCCTTTGGGGCTTGTTAGAGTTTAGGCCGAGGGCCTGTTCTGACTCCCAGGAGCCTTTGGGGCTTGTTAGAGTTTAGGCCAAGGGCCTGTTCTGACTCCTAAGAGCATTTGGAGCCGGATAGAGTTTAGGCCAAGGGCCTGTTCTGACTCCTAAGAGCATTTGGGGCCGGCTAGAATTTAGGCCAAGAAAATCCCAAGCAAAAGTGAACCTGGACAAATGAATTGGGGAATCTGTTCCTTGAAACATTTCCCTCGCCATTTGAAAAATAGCCAAGGTGGTGATGCGGTGGGCACATGGTGGGGGCAGGTGGGAAACAGACGGGGAGGTGTGGGACTGAGAGAGTCTCATGCAAGGGGCCTAGTCAAACTCGGCATCAACACTCACAGGTACGACAAAGAGAAACTGGGCGTCAAAGGTCCCCTGGTCCCCGTTAGGCGTCAGGGAGCGATTCTGGTCGTCACACGGAATGGGATCTGTTGGTTCCGGAAGGAAAAACTGGCAACGAGAAACAGAGAAAAAAAAGCCAAACAGATGGCTGAGTTGGAGTTGGATAGGCCAGTCAATACGACCGGCATTACAGCTCCCCGCATCTAGCCTCCCACTCGAGGGAGCGGTGTAACAGACCAGGCCGCTTGATCTGAGGACCTTCCCCATTTTATCACCACTGCAACATGATCACTCTTGGCCGATCGACTGTATGTTCAGCTATGGGAGGCGGTGCAGCAAATCTGGGACTTCCCAGCAGAGAGAATGCTATCCCTCTGTCACTCCCTCTCTCTGTCACTCTCTGCAATTCTCTCTCTCTCTCTCTGTCTCATTCTCTCTCTCTCTCTGTCTCATTCTCTCTCTCTCTCACTCTCTGCGATTCTGTCTCTCTCTCTCTCTCACTCTGCGATTCTCTCTCTCTCTCATTCTCTCTCTCTCACACACTGTGATTCTGTCTCTCTTTCTTTGTCTCTGTCTCATTCTCTCTCTCTCTCACTCTGAGATTCTGTCTCTCTCTCTCTCTCTCTCTGTCTCTCTCTCTCTCTCTCTCTCTCTGTCTCTTTCTCTCTTCTCTCACTCTGTGATTCTGTCTCTCTCTGTCTCATTCTCTCTCACTCTCTGTGATTCTGTCTCTCTCTCTCCCTGTCTCATCTCTCTCTCTCTCTCCTCTGCGATTCTCTTTCTCTCTGTCTCATTCTTCTCTCTCTCACTCTCTGCGATTCTGTCTCTTTCTCTCTCTCACTCTCTGTGATTCTGTCTCTCTCTCTCTGTCTCATTCTCTCTCTCTCTCACTCTCTGTGATTCTGTCTCTGTCTCTGTCTCATTCTCTCTCTCTCACTCTCTGCGATTCTCTCTCTCTCTCTCTCTGTCTCATTCTCTCTCTCTCTCACTCTCTATGATTCTGTCTCCCTCTGTCTCATTATCTCTCTCTCTCACTTTGCGATTGTGTCTCTCTCTCTGTCTCTTCCTCTCTCTCTCACTCTGAGATTCTGTCTCTCTCTCACTCTCTGCGATTCTCTCTCTCTCTCTGTCTCATTCTCTCTCTCACTCTCTGAGATTCTGTCTCTCTCTCTCTCTGTCTCATTCTCTCTCTCTCTCACTCTGTGATTCTGTCTCTCTCTCTGTCTCATTCTCTCTTTCTCTCACTCTCTGCGATTCTCTCTCTCTCTCTGTCTCATTCTCTCTCTCACTCTCTGTGATTCTGTCTCTCTCTCTCTCTCTCTGTCTCATTCTCTCTCTCTCTCACTCTCTGTGATTCTGTCTCTCTCTCTCCCTGTCTCATTCTCTCTCTCTCTCACTCTGCGATTCTCTCTCTCTCTCTCTCTGTCTCATTCTCTCTCTCCTCACTCTGAGATTCTGTCTCTCTCTCAGTCTCTGTCTCATTCTCTCTCTCTCTCTCACTCTCTGTGATTCTGTCTCTCTCTCTCCCTGTCTCATTCTCTCTCTCTCTCACTCTGCGATTCTCTTTCTCTCTGTCTCATTCTCTCTCTCTCTCACTCTCTGCGATTCTGTCTCTTTCTCTCTCTCACTCTCTGTGATTCTGTCTCTCTCTCTTCTCTCTGTCTCATTCTCTCTCTCTCACTCTTTGCGATCTCCTCTCTCTGTCTCTTCTCTCTCTCTCTCACTCTCTGCATTCTGTCTCTTTCTCTCTCTCACTCTCTGTGATTCTCTCTCTCTCTCTCTGTCTCATTCTCTCTCTCTCTCACTCTCTGCGATTCTGTCTCTCTCTCTCTGTCTCATTCTCTCTCTCTCACTCTCTCATTCTCTCTCTCTCTCTGTCTCATTCTCTCTCTCTCTCACTCTCTGCGATTCTTCTCTCTCTCTCTGTCTCATTCTCTCTCTCTCTCACTTTGCAATTGTGTCTCTCTCTCTGTCTCTTCCTCTCTCTCTCTCACTCTGTGATTCTGTCTCTCTCTCTGTCTCATTCTCTCTCTCTCTCACTCTCTGTGATTCTCTCTCTCTCTCTGTCTCATTCTCTCTCTCTCTCACTTTGCATTTCTCTCTCTCTCTGTCTCATTCTCTCTCTCTCTCTCTCTGTGATTCTGTCTCTCTCTGTCTCATTCTCTCTCTCTCCACTCTCTGTATTCTCTCTCTCTCTCGTCTCTTCTTCTCTCTCTCTTTCTCATTCTCTGTCCTTCCTCTCTCTCTCTCTGTCTCATTCTCTCTCTCTCTCACTCTCTGTGATTCTCTCTCTCTCTGTCTCATTCTCTCTCTCTCTCACTCTCCTGCGATTCTCTCTCTCTCTCTCTCACTCTTTCGATCTCTCTCTCTCTCTGTCTCATTCTCTCTCTCTCTCACTCTCTGCGATTCTCTCTCTCTCTCTCTGTCTCATTCTCTCTCTGTCTCTCTCTCTCCCTCTCTCTCTCTCTCTCTCTCTGTCTCTCTCTCTCTCTCTCTCTCTCTCTCTCTCTCTCTCTCTCTCTCTCTCTCTCTCTCTCTCTCTCTCTCTCTCTCTCTGTCTTCTCTCTCTCTCTCTCTCTCTCTCTGTCTCTTCTCTCTCTGTCTCTCTCTCTCTCTCTTTCTCTTCTCTCTCTGTCTCATTCTCTCTCTCTCTCACTCTCTGCGATTCTGTCTCTTTCTCTCTCTCTCTCTCTGTGATTCTCTCTCTCTCTCTCTCTGTCTCATTCTCTCTCTCTCTCACTCTCTGCGATTCTGTCTCTCTCTCTCTGTCTCATTCTCTCTCTCTCTCACTTTGCAATTGTGTCTCTCTCTCTGTCTCTTCCTCTCTCTCTCTCACTCTGTGATTCTGTCTCTCTCTCTCCTCATTCTCTCTCTCTCTGTCTCATTCTCCCTCTCTCACTTCTGCGATTCTCTCTCTCTCTCTCTGTCTCATTCTCTCTCTCTCTCACTCCTGCGATTCTGTCTCTTTCTCTCTCTCCTCTCTGTGATTCTCTCTCTCTCTCTCTGTCTCATTCTCTCTCTCTCTCACTCTCTGTCATTCTGTCTCTCTCTCTCTGTCTCATTCTCTCTCTCTCTCACTTTGCAATTTCTCTCTCTCTGTCTCTTCCTCTCTCTCTCTCACTCTGTGATTCTGTCTCTCTCTGTCTCATTCTCTCTCTCTCTGTCTCATTCTCTCTCTCTCTTCTCATTCTCCCTCTCTCACTCTCTGCATTCTCTCTCTCTCTCTGTCTCATTCTCTCTCTCTCTGTCTCATTCTCTCTCTCACTCTCTGCGATTCTCTCTCTCTCTCTCTGTCTCATTCTCTCTCTCTCTCACTCTCTGCGATTCTGTCTCTTTCTCTCTCTCACTCTCTGTGATTCTCTCTCTCTCTCTCTCTCTGTCTCATTCTCACTCTCTCTCACTCTGCGATTCTCTCTCTGTCTCATTCTCTCTCTCTCTCACTCTGCGATTCTCTCTCTCCTCTCTGTCTCTCTCCTCTTCTCTGTCTCTCTCTCTCTCTCTCTCACTCTGTGATCTGTCTCTCTCTCTCTGTCTCATTCTCTCTCACTCTCTGCGATTCTCTCTCTCTCTCACTCTGAGATTCTGTCTCTCCCTCTCTCTGTCTCATTCTCTCTCTCTCTCTGCGATTCTGTCTCTCTCTCTCTGCGATTCTCTCTCTCTCTCACTCTCTGCGATTCTGTCTCTCTCTCTCTCTGTCTCATTCTCTCTCTCTCACTCTGTGATTCTGTCTCTCTCTCTCTCTGTCTCATTCTCTCTCTCTCACTCTCTCTGTCTCATTCTCTCTCTCTCACTCTCTGCGATTCCTCTCTCTCTCTGCTCATCTCTCTCTCTCACTCTCTCTCTCTCTCTTTGTCTCATTCTCTCTCTCTCTCACTCTCTGCGATTCCTCTCTCTCTCTGTCTCATTCTCTCTCTCTCTCACTCTCTGCGATTCTGTCCTCTCTCTCTGTCTCATTCTCTCTCTCTCTCATCTCTGCAATTCTGTCTCTCTCTCTCTGTCTCATTCTCTCTCTCTCTCACTCTCTGCGATTCTGTCTCTCTCCTCTCTGTCTCATAGAACATAGAACATAGAACATTACAGCACAGAAACAGGCCCTTCGGCCTTCGATGTTGTGCCGACCAAAATAAAAAACCATGCCCCTCCAAACTAAACCATTCCCTTCTCTTCCATAAACTTATCAACTACCTCTTAAACGCCCCAAACTTGGCGCATCTACAACTGCTGCAGGCAGGGCATTCCACTCCCTAATCCTCTTTGGTAAAGAACCTACCTCTGATATCCGTCCTATAACTATACCCCCTTATTTAAAGCTGTGTCCCCTCGTGCTAGCTTTCTCCATCCTAGAAAAAGGCTATCACTGTCCACCCTATCAAACCTCTAATCATCTTATATGTTTCGATCAGGTCCCCTCTTAGCCTCCTCCTTTCTAACGAAAACAACCTCAAATCCCTCAGCCTCTCCTCATAAGACCTGCCTCATTAGAACATAGAACATAGAACATAGAACATTACAGCACAGAACAGGCCCTTCGGCCTTCGATGTTACGCCGACCAATATAAAAAGCAATGCCCCTCCAAACTAAACCATTCCCTTCTCTTCCATAAACTTATCAACTAACCTCTGAAACGCCACCAAACTTGGCGCATCTACAACTGCTGCAGGCAGGGCATTCCACTCCCTAACCACCCTTTGGGTAAAGAACCTGCCTCTGATATCCGTCCTATAACTATCACCCCTTAATTTAAAGCTGTGTCCCCTCGTGCTAGCTCTGTGATTCTCACTCTGTGATTCTGTCTCTCTCTCTCTGTCTCATTCTCTCTCTCTCTCACTCTCTGCGATTCTGTCTCTCTCTCTCTGTCTCATTCTCTCTCTCTCACTCTCTGCGATTCTCTCTCTCTCTCTGTCTCATTCTCTCTCTCTCTCACTCTCTGCGATTCTGTCTCTCTCTCTCTGTCTCATTCTCCTCTCTCTCACTCTCTGTCGATTCTCTCTCTCTCTCTCTGTCTTCATTCTCCTCTCTCTCATCCTCTCTCTCTGCGATTCTCTCTCTCTCTCTCTGTCTCATTCTCTCCTCTCTCACTCTCTGCGATTCTCTCTCTCCTCTCTCTTTCTCATCCTCTCTCTCTCTCTCTGTCTCATCCTCTCTCTCTCTCTCTGCGATTCTCTCTCTCTCACTCTGAGATTCTGTCTCTCTCTCTCTGTCTCATTCTCTCTCTCTCTCTCACTCTCTGCAATTCTGTCTCTCTCCCTCTCTCTGTCTCATTCTCTCTCTCACTCTCTGTGATTCTGTCTCTCTCTCTGTCTCTGTCTTATTCTCTCTCTCTCTCACTCTGCGATTCTCTCTCTCTGTCTCATTCTCTCTCTCTCTCACTCTGCGATTCTGCCTCTCTCTCTCTCATTCTCTCTCTCTCTCACTCACTCTCTGTGAATCTGTCTGTCTGTCTGTCTCTCTCTCTCTCACTCTCTGCAATTCTGTCTCACTCTCTGCGATTGTGTCTCTCTCTCTGTGATTGTCTCTCTCTCTCTCTCTCTCTCTCTGATTCCGTCTCTCAAATGCGAGGTTTTCCACTTTGGAACGAATAATAGTAAAATGGACTATTATATAAAGGGTGAAAAATTACAGCACGCTGTGGTGCAGAGGGATCTGGGGATCCTTGTGCACGAATCGCAAAAACCCAGTCTGCAGGTTCAGCAGGTGATTAAGAAGGCGAATGGGACGTTGGCCTTTATAGCGAGGGGGATAGAATATAAAAGCAGGGGGGGGTCTTGCTGCAACTGTACAGGGCACTGGTGAGGCTGCAACTGGAGTACTGTGTGCAGTTTTGGTCGCCGCATTTGCGAAAGGATATATCGGCCTTGGAGGGACTACAGAGAATGTTCCCCAGGCTGATACCAGAGATGAGGGGGTTAGCCTATGAAGAGAGATTGAGTAGACTGGGTCTGTACTCACTGGAGTTTTGAAGGCTGAGGGGAGGATCTTATAGACACTTATAAGATAACAAAGGGGCTGGATAGGGTAGAGATAGAGAAATTCTTCCCCGCTTAGAAAGGATAGCAGAACCAGAGGGCACAGCCTCAAATAAGGGGGGAGGGGGCCAGTTTAGAACGGAGTTGAGGAGGAACTTCTTCACTCAAAGTGGGGTGAGTCTCTGGAATTCTCTGCCCATTGAAGTGGTGGAGGCAATCTCACTGAATATATTTAAGTCACGGGTAGATAAATTTCTGATCGATAAGGGAATTAAGGGTTATGGAGAGAAAGCGGGAAAGTGGAACTGATCCACTGCAGATCAGCCGTGATCTTACTGAACGGTGGGGCAGGCTCGAGGGGCGGGATGGCCGAATCCTGCTCCTATTTCTTACGCTCTTGTGTTTCTCTCCCTGATTCTGTGTGTCCCTGTCAAGTTGTAGGAATCATATGTCGCAACGCTGAATTTTTCACCGACAAGATCTTGACATTTGGTGGCGAAAGCGGGGATTTTTTTTTTCAATAAGAAGGTCAGGAGTCCACCCTGGAATTGTCCAAAATAACTGCTCGATGATATCTGAGGAAGATCATAGAATCCCTACAGTGCAGGGGAGGTCATTCAGCCCATCGAGCCTGCGCCGACTATCTGAGGGAGTAATTCTCCCCCGCGCCAGCCCGGCGATCCCACACATTTAGCATGGCCAATCCACCTAACCTGCACATCTTTGGACACTAAGGGACAATTTAGCATGGCCAATCCCCCTAACCTGCACATCTTTGGACACTAAGGGCAATTTAGCATGCCAATCCACGTAACCTGCACATCTTTGGACACTAAGGGACAATTTAGCATGGCCAATCCACCTAACCTGCACATCTTTGGATACTAAGGGACAATTTAGCATGGCCAATCCACCTACCCTGCACGTCTTTGGACGCTAAGGGACAACTTAGCATGGCCAATCCACTTAACCTGCACATCTTTGGACACCAAGGGACAATTTAGCACGGCCAATCCACCTAACCTGCACATCTTTGGACACTAAGGAACAATTTAGCATGGCCAATCCACCTACCCTGCACGTCTTTGGATGCTAAGGGACAATTTAGCATGGCCAATCCACTTAACCTGCACATCTTTGGACACTAAGGGACAATTTAGCATGGCCAATCCACCTAACCTGCACATCTTTGGACACTAAGGGACAATTTAGCATGGCCAATCCACCCTAACCTGCACATCTTTGGACACTAGGGACAATTTAGCACGGCCAATCCACCTAACCTGCATACCTTATCGAAACATATAAGATGATCAGAGGTTAGATAGGGTGGACAGTGATAGCCTTTTCCTCGATGGAGAAAGCTAGCACGAGGAGACACAGCTTTAAATTAAGGGGTGGTAGTTATAGGACGGATATCAGAGGCAGGTTCTTTACCCAAAGGGTGGTTCGGGAGTGGAATGCCCTGCCTGCAGCAGTTGTAGATGCGCCAAGTTTGGTGGCGTTTAAGAGGTTAGCAGATAAGTTTATGGACGAAAAGGGAATGGTTTAGGTTAGAGGGTCATTGCTTTTTCTTAATTGGTCGGCGCAGCATCGAAGGCCGAAGGGCCTGTTCTGCGCTGTAATGTTCTATGTTCTATGCACATGTTTGGAATGTGGGAGGAAACCGGAGCACCCGGAAGAAACCCACACAGACACGGGGAGAACGTGCCACAGGCAGTGACCCAAGCTGGGAATCGAACCCAGGGCCCTGGCGCTGTGAAGCAGCAGTGCTAACCCACTGTGCCACCCAGGCGTTTGCTGGAAAGTTGAGGGCTACACCGACACTGGCGAACGATGAGTGGGCCACTTCAGGGTGGGGGTGGGTGGGGTAGATCCCTCGAGAGGAGCCTGCAGGAGTATCCCGTACGCGCACTCCCGCCCCGCTGCCACCACTGACAACTCACAAAGTTGAAGAGAGCCATGATTAGCACGAGCAGGATGGTGATGATGGCCAGCGTGACCCTCAGCCACGGCTTGTTGCTGACCGACACTGAGATGGAAGAGATCCACTGCAGTCCCATGGGACCTTTCTGAGTGCATTTCTGGTGAAGGAGAGAGAAGAAGAAGGCTGGATCACAGAACGGCAAACATACGGCACACAGCAACACACCTTTCGTGAGGTCAAATTCAACCAATCACTTCTGCCCGCCCTTGGTCATAGAATCCCTACAGCGCAGAAGGAGGCCATTCAGCCCATCGGCCCCACACCAAGCGCAATCCCACCCACATCCTATCCCCTTGATACTAAAGGACAAGTTAGCATGGCCAATCCGCCTAACTTACACATCCCTGGACACTAAGCGGCAATTTAGCATGGCCAATCCACTAACCTGCTCATCTTTGGACACTAAGGGACAATTTGGCATGGCCAATCCGCCTAACCTGCTCATCTTTGGACACTAAGCGGCAATTTAGCATGGCCAATTCCCCCTAACCTGCACATCTTTGGACACTAAGGGACAATTTAGCATGGCCAATCCCCCTAACCTGCACATCTTTGGACACTAAGGGACAATTTAGCATGGCCAATTCCCCCTCACCTGCACATCTTTGGACACTAAGGGACAATTTAGCATGGCCAATCCCCCTAACCTGCACATCTTTGGACACTAAGGGACAATTTAGCATGGCCAATCCACCTAACCTACCAATCTTTGGACACTAAGGCAATTTAGCATGCCAATCCACCTAACCTGCACATCTTTGGACACATAGGACAATTAGCATGCCCAATCCACTAACCTGCACATCTTTTGGACACTAAGGGACAATTTAGCATGGCCAATCCACCTAACCTGGACATCTTTGGACACTAAGGACAATTTAGCATGGCCAATCCACACCTAACCTGCACATCTTTGGACACTAAGGGACAATTTAGCATGGCCAATCCACCCTAACCTGTACATCTTTGGACACTAAGGGACAATTTAGCATGGCCAATTCCCCCTAACCTGCACATCTTTGGGACACTAAGGGACAATTTAGCATGGCCAATCCACCTAACCTGTACATCTTTGGATTGAGGGAGGAAACCAATACAGACACGGGGAGAACATGCAGACTCCACACAGATAGCGATCCAAGCTGGGAATCGAATTCGGATCCCCTGCGCTGTGAGGCAGTGGTGCTAACCACTGTGTCTCATTGTAGTTTCTATCTCTCTATTCTTTGTATACCCACATGCTTATCTAAAAGCCCCTTAAACGCCCCTCCCGCATTTGCCTCCCCCCCCCCAATCCTGGGCAGTGTGTTCCAGACACTCTGTGTAATAAAAAATTGCCCCTCCTTTGAACTTCCCCCCCCTCTCTCACCTTCAATACAGCCCCCCCTGTAGTATTGGACATTTCAACTCTGGGAAAAAGATTCTGACCGTCAACCCTATCTATCTCTCATCATTTTTATAGACTGTTATCAGGTCTCCCCTCAGCCTTCAGGGAAAACAATCTGAGTTTATCCAGCCTCTCCTTATAGCTGATAACTCTCCAATACAGGCAGCATCCTGGGAAATCTCTTCCCCAACCGTCTCCAAAGCCCCCACGTCCTCACTATAATGTGCCGACCAGAATTGAACACAGTCTAACCAAAGGTTTATAAAGCTGCAAAATGACATCCTGATTCTTGTACTCGATGCCCCGACCAATAAAGGCAAGTGTGCCATCTGCTTTCTGTACCACCCTGTCCCCTTGTGTGCCCACTTTCCAGGAGCTACGGACTTGAACCCCCAAGATCTCTCTGGACATCAATATTGTTCAGGGTCCTGCCATTAACTATACACTTACCCTTAACATTTGATCACTCAGAAAGGTGCACCTCACACTTGCCCGGATTAAACTCCATCTGCCATTTCTCTGCCCATTCTGCAACTGGTCTCATATCCCACCATATGAATGGAGGGATATAGAAAACTGATTTAAAATAGGGATCATGAGCCTTGGGAGTCCCTGGGAATTGTGTAAATAGATGATGATATTGATGTACTTGTTTTTATCCTACAGGTGCTTTGTTCCACCTTGTTGTCTAACAAGGGGCATACACGCGATGGGTCGTGAGAGGGGCTGCTCTTGGATTTTTTTTTCGAGAGTATCCTAGTGCTTCACGTCGTTAGTGTACGCTTGACCTGGACCATTTGATGGGCAACACGACAGCTCAGTGACTATCGCTGTGCTGTGCAGATACATGGATTTGGGCCTGTGTCTGTGGGAGTTTGCACATTCTCCCCGTGCTTGCGTGGGTTTTCTCCGGGAACTCCAGTTTCCTCCCATATCCCAAAGATGTGCTCTTAGGCTAATTGGCAAAACAAATTCTCCCTAAATTGTCTCAAATTTGGTTTTTAATCCATAGATCTATAAACATGGACAGGGATCACGGGTAGAGGTGGGAACATCGGGGTGGCGGCGCGGGCTTGTTGGGCCGAAGGGCCTGTTTTCCGTGCTGCTTTGTTCTTTGTTAACGTAGAACCCTACAGCACAAACAGGCCCTTCGGCCCACAAGCTGTGCCGATCATATCCCTACCTACCAGGCCATAGAACTATCTGTAACTCCCAATCCTGTTAAATCCCATGTACTCATCCAGAAGTCTCTTAAAAGACCCCAGCGAGTTTGCCTCTACCGACGGCAGCCGATTCCATTCACTCACCACCCTCTGAGTGAAAAACTTACCTCTAACATCTCATCTGTATTTGCCCCCCAGCACCTTAAACCTGTAATCCTTTGACAACTTTCTACGCCACTTTGCATACTTACTAACCCACTCATCCACTTAAATCATTCATATGTATCACAAAGAGTCGAGATCCCACTACGGATCCCTGTGAAATACTGGAACTCCAGTTAGAAAAACACGCTACCCCTCTCCCCACACCCAACCCCCCCAAAATGCTCGTTCATTTCAATGACTCCTATGGCTTGTGACCTCCACGATTCTCGTCTCTTCCCCCCCCCCCCAACAAGTCTCAAGAATGAGAAAAGGTCACCCACTGAACCGCCCACCCGCACGCGCAGATATACGCACACATTTGCACACACAAAAATACACACGCGCACTCACACACATGTGGAGACACACACACTCACATACACACACGAGGTGTCACGGTAGCACAGTGTTTAGCATTATTGCCTCACAGGGTTCGATTCCCGGCTCGGGTCGCTGTCTGTGTGGAGTTTTGCACGTTCTCCACATGTCGGCTTGGGTTTCCTCCGGGTGCTCCGGATTCCTCCCGCAAGTCCAAAGATGTGCAGGTTAGGGTGGATTGGCCATGCAAAATTGTCCCTTAAGTGTCTAAAGATGTGCAGGTTAGGTGGATTGGCCGTGCTAAATTGTCCCTTAAGTGTCCAAAGACGTGTAGGTTAGAGTGGATTGGCCATGCTAAATTGTCCCTTAATGTCGAAAGATGTGCAGGTTAGGTGGATTGGCCATGCTAAATTGTCCCTTAGTGTCCAAAGATGTGCAGGTTAGGTGGATTGGTCATGATAAATTGCCCCTTAGTGTCCAAAGATGTGTAAGTTAGGTGGATTGGCCATGCTAAATTGTCCCTTAGTGTCCAAAGATGTGTAGGTTAGGTGGATTGGCCATGCTAAATTGTCCCTTAAGTGTCCCAAGATGTGCAGGTTAGGTGGATTGGCCACGATATGTCTCTTAGTGTCCATAGATGTGTAGGTTAGGTGGATTGGCCATGCTAAATTGTCCCTTGGTGTCCAAAGATGTACAGGTTAGGTGGATTGGTCATGATAAATTGCCCCTTAGTGTCCAAAGATGTGTAGGTTAGGTGGATTGGCCATGATAATTGTCTCTTAGTTCCATAGATGTGTAGGTTAGAGTGGATTGGCCATGCTAAATTGCCCTTATGTCCAAAGATGTGTAAGTTAGGTGGATTGGCCATGCTAAATTGTCCCTTAGTGTCCAAAGATGTGTAGGTTGGTGAATTGGCCATGCTAAATTGTCCCTTAAGTGTCCAAAGATGTGCAGTTGAGTGGATTGGCCATGCTAAATTGCCCCTTAGTGTCCAAAGATGTGTAAGTTAGGTGGATGCCATGCTAAATTGTCCCTTGTGTCCAAAGATGTACAGGTTAGGTGGATTGGTCATGATAAATTGCCCCTTAGTGTCCAAAGATGTGTAGGTTAGGTGGATTGGCCATGATAATTGTCTCTAGTGTCCATAGATGTGTAGGTTAGGTGGATTGGCCATGCTAAATTGTCTCTTAGTGTCCATAGATGTGTAGGTTAGGTGGATTGGCCATGCTAAATTGTCTCTCAATGTCCATAGATGTGTAGGTTAGGTGGATTGGCCATGCTAAATTGTCCCTTAGTGTCCATAGATGTGTAGGTTAGGTGGATTGGCCATGCTAAATTGTCCCTTAGTGTCCAAAGATGTGCAGGTTCGGTGGATTGGCCATGATAAATTGTCTCTTAGTGTCCAAAGATGTGAAGGTTAGGTGGATTGGCCATGCTAAATTGTCTCTCAATGTCCATAGATGTGTAGGTTAGGTGGATTGGCCATGCTAAATTGTCCCTTAGTCTCCATAGATGTGTAGGTTAGGTGGATTGGCCATGCTAAATTGCCCCTTTAGATGTGCTGGTTAGATGAATTGGTGTTAAATTTTCCCTCAGTGTATCCAAACAGATGCCAGAGTGTGGCAACTTGGGGATTTTCACAGTAACTTCATTGCAGTGTTAATCTAAACATATTTGTGACACTAATAAATGAACTTTAACATGTGGACGCACGCACACAATTGCACACACGTACAAACACACACTTGGATACTTGTGTACACACATGGGGACACACAAACATGCATCTACACGCACACGTGTACAATCGCACACACGCATATACACACAAAAACATGCACATACACACACATACAGGTATGCACACAGTCTGACACATACAGAGACACATACACACACATACAGATATGCACACAGTCTGACACATACAGAGACACATACACACACATACAGGTATGCACACAGTCTGACACATACAGAGACACATACACACACATACAGATATGCACACAGTCTGACACATACAGAGACACATACACACACATACAGATATGCACACAGTCTGACACATACAGAGACACACACACACATACAGATATGCACACAGTCTGACACATACAGAGACACATACACACACATACAGATATACACACAGTCTGACACATACAGAGACACATACACACACATACAGATATACACACACTCTGACACACACACACACAGATATGCACAAACTCTGACACGTACATACACACACACAAATATGCACACACTCTGACATATACTCTGACACACACACGTGCAGATATGCACACACTCTGACACATACACAGGCACACACACATGCGCAGGTGTGCATACACTCTGACACACACACACACATACACATATATGCACACACTGTGACACACACACACACACACACACGTGCAGGTATGCACACACTTTGAAACATATATAGACACACACACAGATACACAAACACACACACATACACAAACACTCTCTCTCACACACACACACACACAGGTTCAGCTCACTCTGCCATCACTCCCACAAACCCAAGACCCCTCCCCTCCCCCTCCTTTCCCCAGCCGGAACATCCCCTTTCCCCCCGACACCCCCCCCACCCACCCCCTCCCCTCACTTACCGAGAAGTGTCCGGCGAAGCACGTGAACAGGATCAGCAGGAAGAGGAAGAAAGAGACACCGTAGGAGACTCCCAGAGCTGAGTTCCTGCCCGCGCAGTGGAGGGATGAGGGATGGAGAGAGAGAGAGAGAGTGAGAGAGAGTGAGAGAGAACAGGAGACACTCTGGGGGAGGGGGGGAGAGATGGGCAGGGGAGGGAGGCGGGGGGCGGGGGGGTAGTCAGGGAGCTGTCCATCAGGAGATCACGCTAAACGCACGGAATAGTCAGCCGTTCGGCCCCACTTGGAGCCTGCTAGCCCATTTGATCACGGTCGCTTTGATCGGAGGCCTCAACCCCTTGTTGGTCTCTCTCCTGTCCCCTCCTCTAGAACCCTTGACTCCACCACTCCCCCCCCCCCCAACCCCCGAGGGTCCCAGGATGGGGGGGCGGGGAGGGTGGTGGCGTGATGGAGAGGGGGAGAAGGGAGGAGGGGGTTTTGTCTCGTTGAGGGAGAGGGTTGAGCAGGTTTGGTGGGGCGGGGACCTCTACCCCTTGGAGTTCAGGAAGACCCAACGCTATCTCCTCTTGCTCCCTCCATCCAACAACCCCCTCCCTTCCCCCTCCCCTCCCCACATCTCCCCCCCCCACCCTCACCTTACTCTCCTCCCCTACCCCCGCAACCCCACCCCCCCATTTCCCCCTTGGCCCCCATTCTCTTCCCTATGCCCCTCCCCACTCCCCTCATCCTGCGCCTCGCCCTCTCTTCCTCCTCTTCCCCCCCCCTCCTCCCGACACCTCTCCCAATTCCCCCTCCCTTGTTCCCCCTCTCCTCCCTACGCCCTCCCACATTCCCTCCCTCTCCACATTCCCTCCCCCTCCCCGTGTTCCCCACCTCCCTCCCTCAACCCTCCATCTCCCCCTACCCCTCCCACATTCCCCTCCCTCTCCCATTCCCCCCCTCCCCGTCCCCACCTCCCTCCCTCACCCTCCATCTCCCCCTACCCCTCCCACATTCCCTCCCTCTCCTCATTCCCTCCCCCTCCCCGTGTTCCCCACCTCCCTCCCTCAACCCTCCATCTCCCCCTATCCCTCCCACATTCCCCTCCTTCCCTCTCTCCTCATTCCCTCCCTCCCCATGTTCCCCACCCTCCCTCAACCTCCATCTCCCCCTATCCCTCCCACATTCCCCTCCCTCTCCTCATTCCCTCCCTCCCCGTGTTCCCCACCTCCCTCCCTCAACCCTCCTCTCCCCCCTATCCCTCCCACATCTCTCCCTCCCTCCCCTCCCCACCTCTCCTCCCCAACCTCCATCTCCCCCTACCCCTCCCACATTCCCCTCCTTCCCTTCCCTTCTCCTCATCCCCCCCTCCTCGTGTTACCCACCTCCCTCCACCTCCCTCCCTCAACCCTCCATCTCCCCCTACCCCTCCACATTCCCTTCCCTCTCCTCATTCCCTCCCTCCCCGTGTTCCCCACCTCTCCTCCTCAACCCTCCATCTCCCCCTACCCCTCCCACATTCCCCTCCCTCTCCTCATTCCCTCCCCCTCCCGTGTTCCCCACCTCTCCTCCCTCAACCCTCCATCTCCCCCTACCCCTCCCACATTCCCCTCCCTCTCCTCATTCCCTCCCTCCCATGTTCCCCACCTCTCCTCCCTCAACCCTCCATCTCCCCCTACCCCTCCCACATTCCCCTCCCTCTCCTCATTCCCTCCCCTCCCCGTGTTCCCCACCTCTCCTCCCTCAACCCTCCATCCTCCCCTACCCCTCCCACATTCCCCTCCCTCTCCTCATTCCCTCCCCCTCCCCGTGTTCCCCACCTCTCCTCCCTCAACCCTCCATCTCCCCCTACCCCTCCACATTCCCCTCCTTCCCTCCCCTCTCCTCATTCCCTCCCTCCCCATTTTCCCACCTCCTCCCTCCCTCAACCTCCATCTCCCCTACCCCTCCCACATTCCCCTCCCTCTCCTCATTCCCCTCCCTCCCCATGTTCCCCACCTCTCCTCCTCAACCCTCCATCTCCCCACCCCTCCCACATTCCCCTCCTTCCCTTCCCTTCTCCTCATCCCCCCTCCTCTCCACCTCCCTCACCTCCCTCCCTCAACCCTCCATCACCCCTACCCTCCTCCCTTCCTGCCTTCCCTGTGCCCTCCTCCCTTTGCCCCTCCCACATTCCCCTCCATCCCTCCTCCCTGCGTTCCCCAACCCCCTCCACCTCCCTCCCTCAACCCTCCATCTCCTCCCTGTACCCTCCTCCCTCCACCCCTCTGCTCCTCCAACCTCTCCCCACTACTCCCCTCCCTCAACCCTTTGCCTCCCGCTCTTCCCCCTGCCCCTCTGCTTACTGCACCCCTCCTACATGCCCCTCCCTCCCCTCCATCCCTCTGCTTCCCTCCCTCAAGCCCTCCCAAACTCCCCTCCCTTCCCTCCTCACTCCATCTCCACAGATCCGGAACCTCTCCCACTCCCCTCCCTCCATCTCCCCTCCCAATCCCTCCCTCCCCCTCCGACAGTTCCCTATCTCCCCCTGCCCTCTTCCACCACTCTCCTCCTCCCTTCCCTCATTCCCCTCCCTCATCCATGGCAAATGGAGTTTAATGTGGAAAAGTGTGAGGTAATGCACTACGGCAGGAATAATAAATGTGTAGAGTATAGGGCTAATGGTAGGATTCTTAGTAGTCTTGATGAACAGAGGGATCTTGGTGTGTATGTGCATAGATCCCTGAAAGTAGGCAGTCAGGTCGAGAAGGTTGTTAGGAAGGCATATGGAGTCTTGGCTTTTATTGGTAGGGGGATTGAATTTTGGAGCCACAACGTCATGTTGCAACTGTACAAAACTCTAGTGCGGCCGCACTTGGAGTATTGTGTGCAGTTCTGGTCCCCGCATTATAAGAAAGATGTGGAGGCATTGGAGAGGGTACAGAGGAGGTTTATCAGGATGTTGCCTGGTATGGAGGGCAGGTCTTATGAGGAGAGGCTGAGGGATTTGAGGTTGTTTTCGTTAGAAAGGAGGAGGCTAAGAAGAGACCTTATCGAAACATATAAGATGATTAGAGGTTTAGATAGGGTGGACAGTGATAGCCTTTTTCCTAGGATGGAGAAAGCTAGCACGAGGGGACACAGCTTTAAATTAAGGGGTGATAGTTATAGGACGGATATCAGAGGCAGGTTCTTTACCCAAAGGGTGATTCGGGAGTGGAATGGCCTGCCTGCAGCAGTTGTAGATGCGCCAAGTTTGGTGGCATTTAAGAGGTTAGTTGATAAGTATATGGAAGAAAAGGGAATGGTTTAGTTTGGAGGGTCATTGCTTTTTATATTGGTCGGCGCAACATCGAAGGCCGAAGGGCCTGTTCTGTGCTGTAATGTTCTATGTTCATCCTCCATCTCCCCCCCCCAATCCCTCCCTCCCCCTCCAACACTTCCCTATCTCCTCCTGCCCTCTTCCATCACTCTCCTCCTCCCTTCCCTCATTCCCCTCCCTCATCCCTCCGTCTCCCCTCCCAATCCCTCCCTCCCCCTCCAACACTTCCCTATCTCTTCCTGCCCTCTCCATCACTCTCCTCCTCCCTCCCTCATTCCCCTCCCTCATTCCTCCATCTCCCCTCCCAATCTCTCCCTCCCCTCAACACTTCTCCATCCCTCCCCCTCCTCCCACCACCCTCCTCATTCCTACACTCTTCCCTCATTCCTTCCCTCATCCCTCCGTCTCCCCCCCCAATCCCTCCCTCCCCCTCCAACACTTCCCTATCTCCTCCTGCCCTCTTCCATCACTCTCCTCCTCCCTTCCCTCATTCCCCTCCCTCATCCCTCCGTCTCCCCTCCCAATCCCTCCCTCCCCCTCCAACACTTCTCCATCCCCTCCCCCTCCTCCCACCACCCTCCTCATTCCTACACTCTTCCTTCATTCCCTTCCCTCATCCCTCCGTCTCCCCACAACTCCCGGGGTTCCCCAACCCCAGTCTCCTCCACTCTCACCCTCGCTCCCCTCCCCGCCATCGACCCCCACCTCGCCCCCTCCCCCCTCACTTACTTCTGAGAGACGAGGGCCTGGATGATGAAATTGGAGGTGAAGATGAGGCAGGCGGAGGCCGTGTAGTACATGAAGGCAGGGATGGTGGTGGTACGGTACTGAGGCAAAAAAACCCATAAAACAGAGCAGTTAGTTAGCACCAGGCACAGAGGGCCAAACTACAGGAGAACCGCAGTCAGTCCCGGAGCGGAACCGGAGTCAGTCCCAGAGCGGAACTGGAGTCATTCCCGGAGTGGAACCGGAGTCACTCTCGGAGCGGAACCGGAGTCAGTCCCAGAGCGGAACCGGAGCAGACCCGGAGCGGAACCAGAGTCACTCCCGGAGCAGACCCGGAGTCACTCCCGGAGCGGAACCGGAGTCACTCCCGGAGCGGAACCGGAGTCATTCCCGGAGCGGAACCGGAGTCACTCCGGGAGCGGAACCGGAGTCACTCCCGGAGCGGAACCGGAGTCATTCCCGGAGCGGAACAGAGTCATTCCTGGAGCGGAACCAGAGTCAGTCCTAGAGCGGAACCGGAGCGGAACCGGAGTCACTCACGGAGCGGAACCAGAGTCAGTCCCAGAGCGGAACCAGAGTCAGTCCCGGAGCGGAACCAGAGTCACTCCCGGAGCGGAACCAGAGTTACTCCCAGAGCGGAACCGGAGTCACTCCCGGAGCAGAACCGGAGTCCTCCCAGAGCAGAACCAGAGTCACTCCCGGAGCAGAACCAGAGCAAGAACCAGAGTCACTCCCGGTGCGGAACCGGAGTCACTCCCGGAGCAGAACCGGAGTCACTCCTGGAGCGGAACCGGAGTCACTCCCGGAGTGGAACCAGAGTCACTCCCGGAGCGGAACCGGAGTCACTCCCGGAGCGGAACCAGAGTCACTCCCGGAGCAGAACCAGAGCAGAACCAGAGTCATTCCCGGAGCGGAACTGGAGTCACTCCTGGAGCGGAACCGGAGTCACTCCCGGAGCGGAACCAGAGTCACTCCCGGAGCGGAACCGGAGTCACTCCCGGAGCGGAACCGGAGTCACTCCCGGAGCGGAACCGGAGTCATTCCTGGAGCGGAACCAGAGTCAGTCCTAGAGTGGAACCGGAGCGGAACCGGAGCGGAACCGGAGTCACTCACGGAGCGGAACCGGAATCAGTCGCAGAGTGGGGATTCAAGCCTGGAGTTCTGGAAAAAGTTGGTCAGGAGCAGTGGAAGTAAAGGGATTCTCTCTTCCAGCTGGATACAAAAATCTGGTGTGGGGGTTGGTGGTGTTTTGTGACGCAGGATTACCGTGTGGCTTTATACATCATACCGAGGGGCTGATCCCTTGACCCACGTTCAAAGTTGGGGCGGGGCGGGGGGGGAGAAGGTGGACGGGAAGGATGGAGAAAGGAGGGGGCAAATCTGTCTGGTTAACGCCGTGTGACTATACACGTCGTACCGTGTTCTCCACTCCCATATATTTGAGGTGGGGTGGGTGGGTGGGGGGGGAGGGGGGTTGTGCGGAGTGGTGAGAGGGGCGGACCTGCTGTGCAACCCAAGAAAGGGCTGGCACAGGATTGAAGGCCAGAATGGTCTCGTCCCGTGTTGTCCCTCCATTCTGGGACAGTGGTTGTGCCTCGGTGGGGGGGCTGAGGGGGAGGAAGTTGTCGGGGTTCACGAGTAGTTTGGGGGGGGGGAGGAGGAGGAGGCAGGGAGGACAAATTTTTTTTGGACGAGGGGACTTCCCCCCCACTCTGCCCCCACTTTCAGGGTGAGGGGTCAGAGACTGGTTGGCATCCTCTGACCACCCCCCCCCTCCCCCCCCACTGGAGGGAAAGCGAGGGGCTAGCGAAACGGGGTTGACAGGAGGAGCACCCCCCGCCTCTCCTCCCCGGGGTGGGTCGTGACACACTCACCTCCTTCTCCATGGTCTTGGTACTGAAGTACAGTGTGAGTCTGTTGAAGTATTCCGATTTCACCCATTGCCTGGAAGACACAGAGAGAGAGAGAGCAACCATTAAATTCTCCATCATCATCTCCGTCCAACACAACAGTCTCTCTGTCAGGGAATCCCTTTTAAAGAGGGAGTCTCTCCGTCAGGGAATCCCTTTTAAAGAGGGAGTCTCTCCGTCAGGGAATCCCTTTTAAAGAGGGAGTCTCTCCGTCAGGGACCCCCTTTTAAAGAGGGAGTCTCTCTGTCAGGGATCCCCTTTTAAAGAGAGAGTCTCTCCGTCAGGGATCCCTTTTAAAGAGGGAGTCTCTCCGTCAGGGATCCCTTTTAAAGAGGGAGTCTCTCCGTAGGACCCTTTTAAAGAGAGAGTCTCTCCATCAGGGATCCCTTTTAAAGAGGGAGTCTCTCCATCAGGGATCCCTTTTAAAGAGGGAGTCTCTCCATCAGGGAATCCCTTTTAAAGAGGGAGTCTCTCCGTCAGGGAATCCCTTTTAAAGAGGGAGTCTCTCCGTCAGGGACCCCTTTTAAAGAGGGAGTCTCTCCGTCAGGGAATCCCTTTTAAAGAGGGAGTCTCTCCATCAGGGATCCCTTTTAAAGAGGGAGTCTCTCCGTCAGGGACCCCTTTTAAAGAGGGAGTCTCTCCGTCAGGGACCCCTTTTAAAGAGGGAGTCTCTCCGTCAGGGAATCCCTTTTAAAGAGGGAGTCTCTCCGTCAGGGAATCCCTTTTAAAGAGGGAGTCTCTCTGTCAGGGAATCCCTTTTAAAGAGGGAGTCTCTCCGTCAAGGAATCCCTTTTAAAGAGGGAGTCTCTCTGTCAGGGAATCCCTTTTAAAGAGGGAGTCCCTCTGTCAAGGAATCCCTTTTAAAGAAGGAGTCTCTCTGTCAGGGAATCCCTTTTAAAGAGGGAGTCTCTCCGTCAGGAACTCCTTTTTAAGACCTTCTGCCCGACCTTTAAGATCTCCACATTTGTTGGCCGCTTCGATCCTTCCACCCCACCCTTCCCCTCCTCCCCCCTCTCCCGCACCCCCCCCACCTTCCCTCCCCCTCCCCTCCATCTATCACTGAGGTCCTGACCATCGAGTCAGATCCAGCGCACTCCCTCGCTTGACCAATGGATGGCAGCGTCGCCCCATAGTACCCACCGTCCGGTCGCTGAAGGTAAACCTGGGGCTGTGGGTGTCGGGGGTGGGGGGGGGGGGGAGGGGAAAGGAGGGGTGGGGCATCCCAGAGAGCAAGATGGTAAATTAGGGCCAACCGCCCTCCCCTCCTTCAAGGAACAAAGAGAATTCCAGCAGAGGAAGAGGCCCTTCGGCCCCTCCAAGCCTGCTCTGACCACGTTGCCCCTGACTCAACTAAGCCCACCACCCCCCCCACCTTTCCAGGGGACCACATTCCCATCCGATTCGTGGATTTGTCCAGACTCCCCTTTTCTACCGTATCTGCTTCCACTCCCTCCCCCGGCAGCGAGTTCCAGGCACCCCCTGTGTATAAAAATCTGCCTCGTCCATCTCAAACAACAAAACAGCACGGGAAACAGGCCCTTCGGCCCAACGAGCCCGCGCCGCCACCCCCGATGTTCCCACCTCTACCCGCGATCCCTGTCCATGTTTATAGATCTACAGATTAAAAACCAAATTTGAGACAATTTTGGGGAGAATTTGTTTTGCCAATTAGCCTAAGAGCACATCTTTGGGATGTGGGAGGAAACCGGAGCACCCGGAGAAAACCCACGCAAGCACGGGGAGAATGCGCAAACTCCCACAGACACAGGCCCAAATCCATGTATCTGCACAGCACAGCGATAGTCACTGAGCTGTCGTGTTGCCCATCAAATGGTCCAGGTCAAGCGTACACTAACGACGTGAAGCACTAGGATACTCTCGAAAAAAATCCAAGAGCAGCCCTCTCACGACCCATCGTGTGTATGCCCCTTGTTAGACAACAAGGTGGACCAAAGCACCTGTAGGATAAAAACAAGTACATCAATATCATCATCTATTTACACACTTCCCAGGGACTCCCAAGGCTCATGATCCCTATTTTAAATCAGTTTTCTATACCCCTCCATTCCCATTCTGTTCATGTGCCCATCTAAGTATTTCTTAAATAACTCCAGAGTACCTGCCTCCACCACTTTACTTGGCAGCGCATTCCATACCCCCACCACCCTCTGTGTGAAAAAACTCCCTCTCGCATCCAAATTATACCTTACCCCCCTCACCCTAAGCCCGTGACCCCTTGTGCTATTTGAGTCCATCCTAGGAAAAAGCTTAACCCTGTTTACTCTATCTATACCCCTCATAATCTTGTACACCTCTATTAGATCTCCTCTAAGTCTACGTCTTTCTAAGGAAAACAGCCCCAATTTGCTTAATCTCTCTTCGTAACTCAGACCTTCCATACCAGGCAGCATCCTGGTAAACCTCCTCTGCACTCTCTCCAGAGCTCCACATCGGTGGAGCCAGAGGAAACCCACGCAAGCACGGGGAGAATGCACAAACTCCCACAGACACAGGCCCAAATCCATGTATCTGCACAGCACAGCGATAGTCACTGAGCTGTTGTGTTGCCCATCAAATGGTTCAGGTCAAGCGTACACTAACGACGTGAAGCACTAGGATACTCTCAAAAAAAATCCAAGAACAGCCCTCTCACGACCCATCGCGTGTATGCCCCTTGTTAGACAACAAGGTGGACCATCTCCTTTAAACCTGTGCCCCCTACTAATCGACTCTTCCACTCTGGGGAAAAAGCTTCTGACTGTCCACTCTGTCCACCTGCCTACTAATCTTGTAGACTTCTTGAGGGAGCTCGGTCTCTTCTCCCCTGGAGAGACGTAGGTTGAGAGGTGACCTGATAGAGGTTTATAAAATGTTTAGAGGAATAGATAGGGTGGACTCTCAGAGACTATTTCCCCGAGCTGAAATGGTCACTACGAGAGGACACAGGTTTAAGGTGCCGGGGGGCAAATACAGAGGGGATGTTAGGGGTAAGTTTTTCACTCAAGTACATCAAGGTGCTTTGGTCCACCTTGTTGTCTAATGAGGGGCATACACGCGATGGGTCGTGAGAGGGCTGCTCTTGGATTTTTTTTCGAGAGTATCCTAGTGCTTCACGTCATTAGCGTACGCTTGACCTGGACCATCTGATGGGTAACACGACAGCTCAGTGACTATCGCTGTGCTGTGCAGACACATGGATTTGGGGCCTGTGTCTGTGGGAGTTTGCACATTCTCCCCGTGCTTGCGCGGGTTTTCTCCGGGTGCTCCGGTTTCCTTCCACATCCCAAAGATGTGCTCTTAGGCTAATTGGCAAAACAAATTCTCCCTAAATTGTCTCAAATTTGGTTTTTAATCCGTAGATCTATAAACACGGACAGGGATCGCGGGTAGAGGTGGGAACATCGGGGTGGCGGCGTGGGCTCGTTGGGCCGAAGGGCCTGTTTCCCGTGCTGTTTTGTTCTTCGTTCTCCCTGAAGAGATGAAGGTTGAGAGGCGACCTGATAGGGGTTTATAAGACGTTGAGAGGAATAGATAGGGTGGATTCTCGGAGGCTATTTCCCCGAACTGAAATGGACACTACGAGAGGACGCAGGTTTAAGGTGCTGGGGGGCAGGTACAGAGGAGATGTTGGAAGTAAGTTTTTCACTCAGAGGGCAGTCTGATCGTCAATCGGCTGCCGTTGGTGGTGGTAGAGGCAAACTCGCTGGGGTCTTTTAAAAAACTTCTGGATGAGAACATGGGATTTAATGGGATTGAGGGTTATAGATAGGCCTGGTAGGTAGGGATAGCATCGGTGTAACTCGTGGGCCGAAGGGTCTGTTTGTGCTGTTGTGTTCTATGTTCTATGTCAATTGGCCAGATGGTTTCATTCTGCAATGTAAGGGATCTATATCATTCTCAGGGTGGGAGATAACTAGGTCTTACCTCTGGGAATTCAGCCCATCGATGACTTCGCTAATCTTCTCATGGACTTCCTCCTCCAGCCCCCGCTGAGAACGACATCTGTGGGAGCAGAGACGCCCCTCGTAATTAAAGACCAGGATAACACAGCCAACCGCCCACACCAACAACTAGTAGTGGTGACACCAACAACTGGGAGAGGTGACACCAACAACTGGAAGTGGTGACACCAACAACTAGGAGAAGTGACACCAACAACTGGGAGCAGCAACACCAACAACTGGGAGAGGTGACACCAATAACTGGGAGCAACAACACCAACAACTGGAGTGGTGATACGATCAACTGTAGTGGCAACACCAACAACTGGGAGAGGTGACACCAACAACTGGGAGTGGCAACACCAACAACTGGGAGTGGTGACACCAACAACTGGGAACAGCCACACAAACAACTAGGAATGGTGACTCCAACAACTGGGAGTGGGGCACCAAGAACTGGGAATAGTGACAACAACAACAGGGAACAGTGACACCAACAACTGGGAGTGGCAACACCAACAATTGGAAGAGGTGACACCAACAACTGGGAATGGCCACACTAACAACTGGGAGCAGCAACACCAACAACTGGGAGTGGCCACACCAACAACTGGGAGTGGCCACACCAACAACTGGAAGAGGTGACACCAAAAACTGGGAATGGCCACACTAACAACTGGGAGCAGCAACACCAACAACTGGGAGCAGCAACACCAACAACTGGGAGCAGCAACACCAACAAATGGGAGTGGCCACACCAATAACTGGAAGAGGTGACACCAACAACTGGGAATGGCCACACCAACAACTGGAAGAGGTGACACCAACAACTGGGAATGGCCACACTAACAACTGGGAGCAGCGACACCAGCATTTTTCTCTCTGAGAAAACAGGGCTGAACACCCATTACGATAAGTTTTCCCTACCTTTCGACATTCCGGTATGAGCTGAGATTTCCCATCGGGATGTCCTGTAAACAGAAAAGGAATGGGAACTGATTTTAACATGTCCAACTTTACTTTATATCCTCCTGTGAAAGACCCCCAAACCTGTGGGAAATGAGGCCTATAGCATAGGCACCATCAGGATATGAGGTCTGTATCTCAGGTCTATCAGGATAAGAGGCCTGTGTCACAGGCTCAGGATATCAGCCTGTATTGCAGGCTTTATCAGGTTTTGAGGCCTGTGTCACAGGCTCTATCAGGATATGAGACCTGTATTGCAGGCCGTGTCAGGATATGAGGCCTGTATCACAGGCTCTGTCAGGATATAAGGCCTGTATCACAGGCCGTGTCAGGATATGAGGCCTGTATCACAGGCTCTGTCAGGATATAAGGCCTGTATCACAGGCCGTGTCAGGATATGAGGCCTGTATCGCAGGCCGTGTCAGGATATGAGGCCTGTATCACAGGCTCTGTCAGGATATAAGGCCTGTATCGCAGGGTCAGGATATAAGGCCTGTATTGTAGGCTCCAGCATTGTATAGGGCTTGTGTCGCATGCTCGAATGAGAGCCAGGGTGAAGGGAAGAGGGGGGCAGCCCATTTAGGCACAGCAAGCTCCCATGAAATCAGACAGAATTGCCATGAGGGCTATCTTTTCCTTTCCCCCTGAGTCTTGGAAGGATAGATATTGAGGCCCCAGAGCACAGGAGAGAACCTCCCTACCACGAGAATACCCCGCCCACCTCAACAGGCGGGAGGTGATGTACTTGGGGAGTGACTCACCATGCGGTCAAAGGTGGGCGTCTCGACGGGGAGGCTGTCCCGTTGCTTGAGGTGGGCAAAGGGCTTGGCGGCGCCCCACGATTCCAGGTAGCGGGTCATGCGCACAGAGGCCCGGATCTTGGCGCACTCGCTGGGGTCCAGTGCCAGCGACACGTCGCAGTAGTTCTCCTCCGCCTGCAGAGGGAGGGAGCGAGGGCAGGGAAGGAGGTAAAAAGTGAGGGAGGGAGGGAAAGAGGGCAGCAAGCGAGGGAAGAAGAAGAAAATAAGACGGAGAGACAGCGTCTTTGACTCTGTGGTACCGGAGACCGTACCTGCCCTGGTTCCAATGACAACAGGAGCCATCTTGGATCGCGTCTGACATCTTGGTTGTCGCCTCATGGCTGGAAATGGAATCATAGAATCCCTACAGTCGAGAATGAGGCTTTTCGGCCCATTGAATCGGCATTGACAACAATTTCACACAGGCCCTATCTCTGTAACCCCACATGTTTACCCTGTTGATCCCTCAAACCTATGCATGCTGGGACACTAAGGGACAATTTAGCATGGCCAATCCACCTAACCCGCACATCTTTGGACACTAAGGGACAATTTAGCATGGCCAATCCACCTAACCTGCTCATCTTTGGACACTAAGGGACAATTTAGCATGGCCAATCCACCTAACCCGCACATCTTTGGACACTAAGGGACAATTTAGCATGGCCAATCCACCTACCCCTGCTCATCTTTGACACTAAGGGACAATTAGCATGGCCATCCACCTAACCTGCACACTTTGGACACTAAGGGACAATTTAGCATGGCCAATCCAACCTAACCTGCACATCTTTGGAAAGTAAGGGGCAATTTTAGCATGGCCAATCCACCTAACCTGCACATCTTTGGAAAGTAAGGGGCAATTTTAGCATGGCCATCCACCTAACCTGCACATCTTTGGACACTAAGGACATTTAGCATGGCCAATCCACCTAATCTGCACATCTATGGACACTAAGGACAATTTAGCATGGCCAATCCACCTAATCTGCACATCTATGGACACTAAGGGACATTTAGCACGGCCAATCACCTAACCTGCACATCTTTGGACACTAAGGGACAATTTAGCATGGCCAATCCACCTAATCTGCACATCTATGGACACTAAGGGACAATTTAGCATGGCCAATCCACCTAACCTGCACATCTTTGGACACTAAGGGATAATTTAGCATGGCCAATCCACCTAACCTGCACATCTTTGGACTCTGTGAGGAAACCAGAGCACCCAGAGGAAACCCACGTAGACACGGGGAGAACATGCAAACTCCACACAGATGGCAACCCGAGCTGAGAATCGAACCCGGGTCCCTGGAGCTGTGAGGCAGCCGTGCTAACCCACTGTGCCCAAGTGTCACCCCAATGGGGGCCAAACGCCTCAGCCCTCGACCGCACCTCTCCCGCTCGTAAAGTTATCAGAGAACAACAAAGAGGAGCAGGAGTCAGCTGTTCAACCCCTCGACAAACAACTAAGAAAATTCCAGCACAGGAACAGGCCCTTCGGCCCCTCCAAGCCTGCACCGACCATGCTACCCCTGTCTGAACTAAAACCCCCTACCCTTCCGGGGACCACATCCCTCTATTCCCATCCTATCCATGGATGTGTCCAGAGAGCAGATGGAGTTTAATCCGGACAAGTGTGAGGTAATGCATTTTGGAAGGTCCAATACAGATGGGAACTCTTAAGAGTATTGATAGGTAGAGGGATCTGGGTGTACAGATCACTGAAAGTGGCAATGCAGGTGGAGAAGGTGGTCAAGAAGGCACACGGCATGCCCGCCTTCATCGGCCGGGGCACTGAGTTTAAAAAATTGGCAAGTCATGTTGCAGCTTTATGGAGCCTTAGTTAGGCCGCACTTGGAATATAGTGTTCAATTCTGGTCGCCACACTACCAGAAGGACGTAGAGGCTTCGGAGAGGGTACAGAAAAGATTTACCAGGATGTTGCCCTGGTACGGAGGGCATTAGCTATGAGGAGAGGTTGGAGAAACTTGGTTTGTTCTCAGTGGAGCAACGGAGGTTGAGGGGAGACCTGATAGAAGTCTACAGGATTATGAGGGGCAGAGTGGATAGTCAGAAGCGTTTTCCCCCAGGGTGGAAGAGTCAATTACTAGGGTCACAGGTTTAAGGGGCAAAGTTTAAAAGAATTGTACGAGACAGATTTTTTACGCAGAGGGTGGTGGGTGCCTGGAACTCGTTGCCGGGGGAGGTAGTGGAAGCGGATACGGTAGTGACTTTTAAGGGGCATCTGGACAAATACATAAATAGGATGGGAATAGAGGGATATGGGACCCCTGCTGTTTGTCATTTTCATAAATGACCTGGGTGAGGAAGTGGAGGGATGGGTTAGCAAGTTTGCCGACGATACAAAGATCGGTGGTGTTGTGGATGGTCTGGAGGGATGCCAAAAGTTGCAGCGGGATATAGACAGGATGCAAGACTGGGTGGAGAAGTGGCAGATGGACTTCAACGCGGATAAATGTGTAGTGGTCCATTTTGGCAGGAATAATAGAACATAGAACATCACAGCGCAGAACAGGCCCTTTGGCCTTCAATGTTGCCCCAACCAATTAGGAAAAAGCAATGACCCTCTAACCTAAACCATTCCCTTTTCATCCATAAACTTATCTACTAACCTCTTAAACACCACCAAATTTGGCGCATCTACAACTGCAGCAGGCAGGGCATTCCATACCCTTACCACCATCTGGGTAAAGAAACTACCCCTCTGGGTAATGGGATGAGGAGTACAATATAAGGGGTAGGAGTCTTAGCTGTGTTGTAGAGCAGAAGGATCTCGGGGTCCGGGTCCATAGGACTCTTAAATCGGCCTCGCAGGTGGAGGAAGTGGTCAAGAAGGCGTACGGTGTACTGGCCTTCGTTAATCGAGGAATAGAGTTTAGGAGTCAGGAGGTAATGATGCAGCTCTATAAGACTCTTGTCAGACACCACTTGGAGTATTGTGTGCTGTTCTGGTCGCCTCACTATAGGAAGGATGTAGAGGCTATTGAGAGGGTTCAGAGGAGATTTACAAGGATGCTGCCTGGATTGGGAGGCAGGCCTTATGAAGATAGGTTGAGGGAGCTGGGACTCTTCTCACTGGAGAGACGTAGGTTGAGAGGCGACCTGATAGAGGTTTATAAAATGTTGAGAGGAATAGATAGGGTGGACTCTCAGAGACTATTTCCCCGAGCTGAAATGGTCACTACGAGAGGACACAGATTTAAGGTGCAGGGAAGCAAATACAAAGGAGATGTCAGGGTAGGTTTTTCACTCAGAGGGTGGTGAGTGAATGGAACTGACTGCCGTCGGAAGTTGTTGAGGCAAACTCACTGGGGTCTTTTAAGAGACTTCTGGATGAGTATATGGAAAAGAATAGGATAGGGGTTATAGATAGGTCTGTGGATTGGTAGATGTGATCGGCGCAACTCGTGGGCCGAAGGGCCTGTTTGTGCTGTATTGTTCTATGTTCTATGGTCCCTGGAAAGGTAGGGGGTTTTAAAGAACAAAGAACAAAACAGCACGGGAAACAGGCCCTTCGGCCCAACGAGCCCGCGCCGCCACCCCGATGTTCCCACCTCTACCTGCGATCCCTGTCCACGTTTATAGATCTATGGATTAGAAAGGCAGCCTGGTCGGTGCAGGCTTGGAGGTGCTGAAGGGCCTGTTCCTGTGCTGTAATTCTCTTTGTGTGTTTTTCAATGGAAGCCATCAGGGTCATCATTACTGGGATTAGTGCCAAATATGCCGGATTTTACTTCAATTGAATTTAAGTTTCACCAGTTGCCTTCGAACCACCGTCCCCCTCCCCTTTGGTTCGGCACCCTTGCTGTCACTCACCCTGGGGTCAATGACGAGGTAAGTGGTAATTCGGTGCTCCTTCAGGTAAGGGTCCCTCAGGTGTCCGTTGCCCACCTGCACCTGGTACGCCCCGTCCAAGTGGTGCAGGGTGGAGTCTGTGATGTGGACACGTCTGTCAAAAAGAACACAGGGAGTTGGTGGGGCGGTGGGGGGGGGGGGGGGGGGGGGGGGATGCGGTTTGTGGGAAAAGCCAAGGAAGATCAGTGCAGGGAGAACATTGTAGAACAATGCCCATCCACCCCAACTCTGGGTGCAGCAGGAGAGAGAAAATGAGAGAGGGATGGAGAGAGGGAGACAGAGAGAAGGAGAGAGAGAGAGAGGGAGGGATTCAGAGAGAGAGAGATTGAGAGAGAGAGAGAGGGAGAGACAGAGAGAGAGTCAGAATGAGAGACAGAGATAGAGAGAGACAGTGAGAGAGAGAGAGAAGGAGAGAGAGAGGGAGGGATTCAGAAAGAGAGAGATTGAGAGAGAGAGAGGGAGAGACAGAGAGAGAGTCAGAGTGAGAGACAGAGAGCGAGACAGAGAGACAGAGTGAGAGAGACAGAGAGACAGACAGACAGATAGAAAGTCAGAATGAGAGACAGAGATAGAGAGAGAGAGACAGAGAGAGAGAGAGAGACAGAGAAGGAGAGAGAGAGAGGGAGGGATTCAGAAAGAGAGAGATTGAGAGAGAGAGAGGGAGAGACAGAGAGAGAGTCAGAGTGAGAGACAGAGAGCGAGACAGAGAGACAGAGTGAGAGAGACAGACAGATAGAAAGTCAGAATGAGAGACAGAGATAGAGAGAGAGAGACAGAGAGAGAGAGACAGAGTGAGAGAGAGACAGAGAGAGAGAGAGACAGATGAGAGAGACAGAGAGAGACAGAGACAGAGAGAGAGAGAGAGAGAGGAGAGAGAGAGAGAGAGACAGACAAGAGAGAGAGAGAGAGAGAGAGAGTTAGAGAGAGAGAGACAGAGAGAGAGAGAGACAAAGACAACAGACAGAGAGAGAGAGAGAGAGAGAGAGAGAGAGAGAGAGAGAGAGAGAGAGAGAGAGAGAGAGAGAGAGAGAGAGAGAGAGAGAGAGAGTTAGAGAGAGAGAGAGTTAGAGAGAGAGAGAGTTAGAGAGAGAGAGAGTTAGAGAGAGAGAGAGTTAGAGAGAGAGAGAGAGAGAGAGAGAGAGAGAGAGAGAGAGAGAGAGAGAGAGAGAGAGAGAGAGAGAGAGAGAGAGAGAAACAGAGAGAGAGAGAGAGAGACAATGATGGACAGAAGGAGGGAATGATTGATGAAGAGATAGAGAGGGAGAGACTTACCCAGGGACACCTCCAGACTCCATATGATTGGCAAGTGTGACGTCATGTGACCAGACATCATACTGCCATTTCTGAAGCCCAATGACCCCACACAGGACATTCCCCGAGTGGACACCCACTCGCATATTAATATCGACCCCCGTGGCCTCACGGAGCATCCTGCACGTGGGGGGGCAGGGGGGGGAAAGAGAGAGAAAGAGGAGGTTAATGATAGAGTATCATCCCACAACCCAAACCACAAACTCTCCGGAGAGATAGAGAGGCCCCCTCTCACTCTCTCCAGCTAACTAATGGCCCCATGACAGAGAGAGGAGTGACCTGTCTGTCCCTCTCCCTGTCTCTCCATCTCCCTGTCTCTCCCTCTCCCTGTCTCTCCCTCTCCCTGTCTCCCCCTCTCCCTGTCTCGCTCTCCCTGTCTCTCCCTCTCCCTGTCTCTCCTTCTTCCTCTCCCCCTCTTCCTCTCTCCCTCTCCCTGTTTCCCTCTCCCGTCTCTGTCGCCCTCTCTCTTCCCTGTTTCTCCGTCTCTCTCTCCCTCTCTCCCTCTCCCTGTCTCCGCCGCCCTCTCTCCCTCTCCCTGTCTCTCCCTCTCCCTGTCTCCCTCTCCCTCTCTCCCTCTCCCTGTCTCTCCCTCTCCCTGTCTCTCTCTCCCTGTCTCTCGCTCTCCCTCTCTCCCTCTCCCTGTCTCTCCTCTCCCTGTCTCTCTCTCTCCATCTCTCCCTCTCCCTGTCTCCCTCTCCCTGTCTCCCATCCCTGTCTCTCCCTCTCCCTGTCTCTCCCCCCCCCCCCCTCCCGCCTCGCTCCCCCCCTCTCTCTCGCTCACCCTGCCTCTCTCGCTCTCCCTGTCTTGCTCTCCCTGTCTCTCTCGCTCTCCCTGTCTCTCTCGCTCTCCCTGTCTCTCTCGCTCTCCCTGTCTCTCTCGCTCTCCCTGTCTCTCTCGCTCTCCCTGTCTCTCTCGCTCTCCCTGTCTCTCTCGCTCTCCCTGTCTCTCTCGCTCTCCCTGTCTCGCTCGCTCTCCCTGTCTCGCTCGCTCTCCCTGTCTCGCTCGCTCTCCCTGTCTCGCTCGCTCTCCCTGTCTCTCTCGCTCTCCCTGTCTCTCTCGCTCTCCCTGTCTCTCTCGCTCTCCCTGTCTCTCTCGCTCTCCCTGTCTCTCTCGCTCTCCCTGTCTCTCTCGCTCTCCCTGTCTCTCTCGCTCTCCCTGTCTCTCTCGCTCTCCCTGTCTCTCTCGCTCTCCCTGTCTCTCTCGCTCTCCCTGTCTCGCTCGCTCTCCCTGTCTCTCTCGCTCTCCCTGTCTCGCTCGCTCTCCCTGTCTCGCTCGCTCTCCCTGTCTCTCTCGCTCTCCCTGTCTC